>DWAO01002613.1:0-15616 GCA_018230605.1 Heliconius congener | reverse complement strand
CTTTTTTGTTAGGATTCATTATGGTAATGATAATCATGATATACCTTTTTGAAATTCTCGCATTGAGCTCTTGAATTTGATACCCATATTGTGGTATTCAAAACGTTGTATATAATATATAAAAGATATTATAATAATAATATAATAATAAATAATAGACGCGACGATAACATAAAGCGTGACCTGCCTGTTTCAAAATAATATAGGTTTAATTCTTTCTTTTTATATCATTTTCTTCTTCCACCAGATTACGCATATTATATTGGAGAGTTATTACGTCATCTATCAATAATGTAATAATAGATTTCAATTGAGACGGAAAAAGATATGGATCTTTGTTTATTATTAAAATTAGCTTATTAATTTTTTTTTATATATTTGATAAATATAAAAAATAAGGTAGCCGAAGACCAAAGTTGTTTATATTAAGAATTTTCTTGGAATTCAATAAATTCAATCAATTTTCTTTATTGAGGCCAATCGTGGCGCATAAGCGTGTGACTTTAACCGCGGCAGTTTGTGGGTTCGATTTCCACTCGAAAAAATTAAAATGTTTATTTTCATTTCTTCGGCGTTGGGTTATTTTTTTGCTCAGGGGCCAATCAAGTATTACGTAAGCACTGTAGGGGGCGGGGGATCTTGTGTTTGCTTATTTTTGACGTGTTCAATGAAATATTTTTTAGAGGATAGCTTATTTGTTGCGGTTGTTGGTCAATAATTTCAAAAAAACTGCTTACGTAATACTTGAACGGCTCCTTAATAAATATCAAAAATCTATCGCAATAAACGTAGCGAAATAATCGTTTTTACGAAGACCTCAATATGCTTTGCCAAGTTCTCATTATTTGGGTGGACAAAGGAAATTAATCCCTCTTATGCTCTTAAGATCCTTTTGAGTACGTTGTGTTCAGGTGTAAATATTTTATGCTTCCCCATAAAGAACATGTTAAGCGCCTCGACAAGTTTCGTTCGAAATAAAAGTAATAGTAGTCAGAGAGAATGGACCGCCAAACGGCTACGGTCTCTACATACCTCTTTCGCCTAGTCCACTGTCATCAACCTCTTCATTGATGCCCTCCGGAGGGTTCTCATGCTTTTCACGTGACCTTCCTCCAGTATCTTTAATACTGTGTTTTCGATTGTTATAAAAAAAAACATCAAGAAGTATCAAAATGGACTGGACCCTGTTGAAACTTAGTCTTGGGCTCAATTTTTTAAGTCCAAATAAATTTTGTAACCTTCTTTTTGTCTGCAATAGTGATTATATAAATTAATCAGTACCATCCCCTAAGCTTTCAACATCCGGTACATATCTAAATTTTATTTACAATAATAATTATTCATGTCCAAATAAAACATTGCTACCCGTAAAGGTTCAAACCTAATGTGACCATTCTTTGTTCGGCTCAAAACGGGACATGGGGGACGGGTTTTTTTTTGCTAATTTACAATTTTATTTATTTTAGTTGGACAAAAGTTAGAAGTATTCTTTTTGGCTTTTCGAGAGTGCGAAAATAAAAATGTATTGAGCTTGCGTTTTTTTTTTTGTGATTATTCCATCAAATTATCTTTTGACAATTGCGAACCGCGATAATCGCGGAGAAATGTGATTCGACCGACCAAACTTACATGCCATTTCGAAAAATGGGACATTTGTACGTCCCGGTGTCATGTTTGGTGACACCGGGACACACGAGCGAAAAACGGGAGGGTTCCGTCCAAAACAGGACGTCTGGCTACGTTAGTCAAACCTGCAAAACGTTTATGATAAGCAATTTTCAACTGCCACGCCCCCAAATGGTTTTCAGAATGGCCTTTATGTTATAAAGAGCTTTTAAACCCTTTCTACACGTCACGCACACGCTGCCCCACACATGTTGGCCTAATTACGTACGATTTACGACAAACCACATCTATGTATTCATTACTTTCAAATTATACGATAACAACCTTTTTAATCAATATATTTTTTTATTTCTCATTTCTTTATTTATTTATTTGTGTCTCCTCGCCTAGGGACGTATAAAAGAAAAATAAATCTCAGCTAAAAGCACCTCTGTGAATATGCTTACATATTTTTTCAAATTCACTTCCTAAACCGACAACTTAAACTTTTTATTTTCTTTTCCTTGTACAGAAACTTTAACCCAACATTAACTCGGAGACTCGGAATCCCAAAGGCAACAATAGAAAAGTATACTTTTCTGAGAAAGAAAAGTTCAGTAAACTCCAACATTCATTAGTTTTGCACTGACACATAGAACGAGGTAACTTAACACAGCCTGAGGGAAATCTTTAGATGTCTTTGAAGTCTATAGTTTGTATATATATATTAGCTTGATGTAATATCAAATTTACATAACACGTATTGAGAATAAAGATACAGATTATTTATTCTAAAAAAAATTTATATCTGTTGTAACAGGGAATCGATGGGTACATATTTTATTTTGGATAGACCAGGTTAGGCAGAGGGAGCCAGTGTCAAGACTAGTGCTAAGACACTTCGTTCCTTACTTTCGTAATTTTTCGAGACATTGTTGTGTTCGAGTTGAGTGGTGGAACACAACGCCGTGTTTCTGCCTTGTTGCCAGAGCAAAATATTAAGAAATAACAATCCATTACCTTGAGTGGGGAGCAAACCCACAACCGTCATGTTACAGTCACACCTAGTGCCCTTGCGGCATGACGGCCTCAATCCACGACAATTTAATATTTAAAAAAAAATGTATAATAGTAATAAAGAAAAAAAAATATAAATAAAAAATAACAATAAAATTATTGATAGATACAAACTGAATTCAGAAAATACAAAATTTACGATTGTAACAACGTATGAATAATAAAATATGGGATCGTATATAAGAATAAGGATAGGGAAAAATTTGTCTGGCATTACAAATGATTCGCCCACTGAGCACCTCCATCGAACAGTAGTCGAAAACAAAGGAAAGAGCGTAAGAGCTGTCAGATTTGATTGAGATAAGTTACGTTATTTTCTGTTCTTGTAACGCGAGCGATGTGGGGATGTAGGCTTTTTAAGAAATGTGAGATGTGATGTCATAATACAATGTATGGGCCATGATCTCTGATCATGATTTTTTGATGAAATATACCTCTAGGTTAAATGAAGTAAGAAAAGTATATTATAAGGATATAATATACTTTTCTTACTTCATTTAACCTATACGCAATAAGTGGAAAATTAGGCGGAAAGAGGGCAACGGAGTGTTTTAATTCTGCCTACTCTGACATATGTGAGGTAAGGTGTGAAGTTAAAAAAAGAAGAAAATATACTATATAGTATTCAAATATACTTCTTATAGCGTAGTTACCTCTAGCAACGATACGTTTTTACGTTATGTGATATATTTGGGACACGTCAAGTTAGCACCCGTGACAATTTAATCCGTTTTATGCAATAATAAACAATCTACATAACTATTTTATAAATCATGGATGTAATGGAATCTTGGATTCCAATTATACACGAAGAGTTTTATATTAAAATTTACCTAACTATAATAGTAACTCTATTATGAAAACTTTACAATGTTTATGTATTAATTTTGCTTAAACTAAAACAGTCTAAATAGATACTTATTTAGAAAACGTACGAACATTTTAACGTAGCGGGACTCGAACCCACGCCTCCTGGAAACCGACCAGATCACGCAAAATATACAAAATTACCTTATCTTGTTTAACTTAGTAGTAATCCTGCTTTTAAGATTATATACGAATAAATTCTGATGATTTACATTTAGGTCGCCTCGCCCAAAAAACATAAGTTTCCAGTTTTTAGGCAAGACAACTATCACAAAATTTTTGTGCCAAGGATTTTAAATACATTTTCATCGAGTATAAATAACTAATCTCAATTCCATTGCTTAATTACAATTGCCTACACATAAAGAGAATGATTTGAATCAAAAATATTTTTACTTTCAATTAATAGTTCGACATCATGGCTGAGTTCTCATTTCTAGTCTACGAAACGTATGTTAAGAAAAATATTATAATTTTAATCAATTAAAGTAGAATTTGCGAACTAATCCGTGATGTTTTAAAAAGAAGACAATATTTTAAAGTTTTATTTTCAGTCCCTCTTATAGGAAGAAGGAGGCTAGGCAGGAGGAACCTAGTGTTCGCCACTTTTCGAGATATGCGAGATATTGCATGTTATCAAAACAAAGAAATGAAAATATTATTAAATAATAATTAATTTCCTCGAATGGGAATAAAACTCGCAACCGTCGCGTTTACAGTCACAAGTGTGATTTGCACCACAACTGCCTCCAGCTTTATAACTTAATATTTTTAAGTTTGATTTAGCATCAGAAGCTTTAGCTTCTGCATCATGTGAAAATCAAAAACATTAAAGGCATTAATAGAAAAATTAAAAACATCTAAATAGTTATAATTACTACTTTTGTACTCGAAGAACTCATTCTGTCATATAAATAGGGTTAATTACGATTCCCGATTCACTTATCTCGAATTATCTCTTGATAATACAACAATCCCGAACCGTATTACCAAAAATATGTTTATGCCACATCTATTTTATGAATATTCATACATGTAAAGCGCTTTATTATTTCAACACGAATAATAGACTGAAGGGTCTCTCCAATATTATATCATTCATATTTAGTTCTTACGTCATAAGATATAGGTATCAAAATGCAATCCCCATAATTTCAAGGTAACGCAATCTGTTGGACTTGAGAGCAGTTTTATCACGTCTGTTTATATCGCCCTCAGGAAATAACACGAACACGTAATACATTGTTTCCGTATCTATTTAAGATAATGCGAAATGAATTACTCTTCTGAAAAATTGAGAGTGTATTGTAAGAGCTACAAAGAGAAGGAGGGAATGTAAGCTTATTCAACTGTCACTTAGAGGTCAGTCGTGGCGCGTGACTATATACGAGTTGTAGGTTCGATCTCCACTCGAGGAAATAAAATATTTATTGTAATTTATATTTTTCTTCCTTCTAATATCCAGCCGTAATCTCAAGCGTGACGTTGAGTTCCGCCGCTCAACACGCAATGTCTCGAGAATACACTAACTTCTTAACACTACAGTGAAATTGAATTATTTATTTTTTATATTTGAAACAATCCTAATTACGTCATGATGTGTTTATATTAATCTCTTGTTTTATGCGGTATTCACCTTTATACAAAGACTTTTACATTCTTATAAGATTAAGAGCAATACGGACATATCACTAGTAAACAAAAAAAAAATTGTATATATTTGTCAACTTACTGCTCATTTTCCATCTCAGGATTTTTATCGTTTTGTATTTTATTGTATAAAATGAAAAAATACATGTAAAATGAAAAAAATAAATAATACCAAAAAAGTAAAAGCAACATATTCGAAAAACCAATATTCATATTCAGCATCTATCAATTATTATTTATTACACTCTACAATATTTCTTATTTAAAAAATAACATATAAAAATGAAATATTTACTTTAAAAAAATGCTTCTATTTAACTCTTTAACAGGTCAAACTCCAACGATGAACGTTTAAGTTGCGCTTACTGAGAGCACTAGTAAACGTTTTAGGTCGAGATCATGCTCTCACAATGAATAGTACTACTATCATAATTGTCATGCTAAAATAGCATTCCACTTTTTTTACCCACTGTAAAAGTGGCGGTATATGCGTTTAGGGTGAGAGGATGTTTGTATGTATGTTTCTTTGCCCATATTTTACTATTCATGTCCAAAACCACTGGTAGGATTTTCATGCGATTTCTAGTGGTGAGTGTGGATTCGGTGCATGTTCTTAGATAGATGTTGCGGTAACAAGATCTTAAAATTATAAAAACGGACATATACATTTTATTTTTAATTATAAGCAGAAGCCTACCTGAAAGCAATATAAACCTATTAACATTTTAAAAAAATAAACCATTTGGGGCAGTCGTGGCGCAGGTACACAACCGAGGTGTTATAAACATTACATTCAAAAGAAAAATCCATTATTTTTCTTGTAATGTGCTTATCACGAAAAACCAAATTTTATTATTAATAAAATTGAATTAAAATTGTTTGTTAACAAAGAAAAATTAGTACAGAACGAAATCGTGAAATCCATTATTGTTCTGTTTGCTACAAAATGTGTCGCAGCTTTGTAGTGCTAAGTGAGTTTATAGCCCAAATACCGCAATATGCATTGCTTTTAAGAGGTTTTAAGTGGTAAAGTTAGTAGTTTTTGTGATATTTTAAGCCGATAACATTAGTCTGACTATATAAATTCTCTCATCCACAATGGCAAGTAATAGCCCAAGACCGAAAAATGGAAAAAATTGGAAATATATATATATATATATATATATATATATATATATATATATATATATATATATGTATTTCATCATTTTTTACAGTTTTATAATTGTCGCAAAATATTTACTACATACGTAGTAAATTGTTATATTACGACCATTACGACATACTCAAATTGTGAATAATCGACTTTCTTAAATTCATTTTATTTTTCGTACGACTATATCAAACGTAAACGTATATTTAACTGCGACTGATAAGACAAGGTCTCTTATGTCAAAGCACTTTTACATATATTTTTTGATATAATTTAATAGCAGATCTTACATAAAATATAATAGGCTTAACATAAAGAAGAATATTTATTACTTAGAATGTTTAGTTTAATAAATATTAAAACTTATCCAGTGCTCTATTTGAGCAAGAATTCAACAAATAGTTTGCGCCAATCCACGACTGCTCTCATAGTCTTACAATATTTGATTCTGTCACTTACAAATTCCCTTTGGTATTGTTCACCAACCAGTTTGTAATTCTTAATACTGTAAAGCATTCCGTTCATTCTTAGTCGATTATGAACGTTGGACATATAATTTGTGGTTACAGTTAATAATTTAATAAAGTCATAAAAATATCACTTAATTCAAAATATGTAACAAATTAAAGAAGTTGTTAGCGATAATATTTTCGCCCTCTTTCTTAACTTTTGAATATATTAAGGTAAACAATGAATTAACATATATATATTTAATTTTGTTACAGATGAAAACGATTTCTATTACACACCAGAAAGAAACTTTGCTCAAGTACAACCACCTATATATTCAAATAATCGACCATCAAGTTTTTTCGAACACGGAGATAGTTTTAGAGTAACACCTACTGCGCAACAACCAGTGCTTTATAATGACGGGCGAGTAAGATTTCCAAGCCCAAATTATGATCAAAATCCGTCACCTTTTCAATTACCAACAGGCAGAAGTCAATCTGCTACACAATATTATATCAACCAACCTGAATTTCCATCTCAGCGGCAAAGGTTTAGGCCTGCATTACCTTACAACTTTCAATTAGTTCATCCTGCGTCTACAAAGAGACCTGACGTCTCACAGATTCATTCTGTAGCTTATCAAAATGATCCTTCGAAACCAGAGACATTTTTAGGTCAGATAACAATAAATAATCCAGATATAGATTACTTACAAAATAATAGATTCAAAAATATTCCATTCGATGGTAACAGTCTCAAAAGTAATGGACAAAGTGGACACATTTCTCATGATGATGAGATCGAGAATGATGATCAAGACTTTTTTGATCACATTAAAGTAACAACTTATAATCCTACTAAACTTGCAAGTAGACAGAAAGTCAACATAAAGCCAAATAATTCAAGATTTTCTCCATCAGCAGATATAAAGAAAGCTGTACAGAATGTGCCAGTAAATAAATACAATATAGAAAGTAATTTTAATCCATCCAAAAATAATGCAAATATATATCAAGGTACTTCGACTGAATATAAATCACTCTTAGATATAGAACCTCTTCTTGAAGACGACATCAGTGATATAAGTTCATTCAGAGAATTAATGAAAAATACTCAAGATTCTTTTGATGTGCAAGTCATAAAATCTAATAAAACTGAAGAAACAGACGATAGTAAGCCAGATGCAACTTCCATGGATACTGACAATGTACCTAATGACACTGCTGTAATGGCTATGTCCGTTGAGTCCTCCCCGCAAAAGCCTAGTATTACACCTACTTCTACTTCTACAACAGAAAATATCAGTCATAATAACGAAACACATGAAGACGAAACACATAAAGACGATACTCATGAAGGTACAGAAGGAGAAGAAGGTGAAGAAGGTGAAGAAGTTGAAGAATATGTTGAATATTATGAGGATGATGAAGAACCTGAAGTAAAACATACAACTACTTCCAAACCTACTAATACCACTGCCGAACCAGTTACAGATATATACGATGAATACGATGCTTCAGAAGAACCAGAAAAAGAAATTGTTGATGTTAAAAGTAACGTTACAAAACCATTTGAGATTTTAGTGATGAAACCTAATAAAACAATGGTCAAAGACGATAATTTTAAGCAATTTATTGATACGACTGTTATAGATCAAAATGATCCAGGTCACGACAATGACACCGGAGCACCCAGCTTAAAGTTCATATTTTCTAAAGAAGACGTGTCATCAGTAGAAGCACCGTCAATTTTAGGACAAGAAGTCGTTTCTGTTGTAACTACAAAAAGCGTAGTTAATGGAACTATTTCTATCCCAGATGTTACTTATCCTCCCACGCCAAAGACCGAAGTAACACCATCTAGTTCTAATGAAACCAATGATTCTGTACCTGTTACAACAGAAAATTGGATTGTCGTTGCATCTGTTCAAACAAGTAGGAGTGTATCAGGCGCTCGGTTTTTACCATTCCCGACAGTAGAGCAAGAAGAAAAGAAACAAGTCCTAACTGATGATGATGACGATGATGATGATGATGAAAATATTACACAAAATCCAATTCAAGATACTAGTAACATTTTAAATGGTTCATCCTCCACTGAAAATATTAACGATAAATTAGATAGTATACAGTCTGAACTCTCGAGTGCAGTACTCTCAGGAAACTTAAATAAAGTAAATAAAAATATAGAACTGATTACTGAATCTACTACTGAACAAACTAGCACTACTACAACAACCAGTACTACTCCACAACCTGTAAAGCTTTTTACACTAAAAAGTACGCAATTCTCGGTTGCAACGGAGAGATCATCTCCGGATCCGTTGCCAGTACAAATCAAAAAATTTACTCCACGAGCTATGACTTCAACTTCTCCTAAGCCGAAGAAAAAACTAGTAACTGTAATGGATGATCTATCAGGTTTACTACCGGCAGGATACAAGTCAAGACAGTCTTACAAAGATAAACGTACTAGTTCCACTACTACTACTACTACTACAACTACAACTTCTACCACTACTACCCAAGCCCCACCATCAACTATCAAAGATAATATAAATATCACACAAGCCCGTTCTTCTGGTATAAGTTCTAAAAACAAAGTCATTATTTTAGACGACAAGTCATTACTTCCAAAAGAATATAGGCCCAAAGAAAAAAGTCAAGAAGATATATTTAAAAAAGTTCAAAAGGATGATATAAGCAAATTTTTACCTCCTGGTTACAAGCCCGACGTAGCTAACGAGACAGGAGACAGTAATAAGCCAAATATTTCCAAAAATATAGAAAAGTTAGATATATCTGCATTTCTACCAAAAGGATTCAAGCTTAATTCTTCAGGTTCATCATTAACAAGTACAACCACCACAGAAAAGACTAAAACACTCCCTAAACTACCTATAAATGCAGAACCTATTGACATTTCCGCCTTGCTTCCGCCAGGTTTTAATTTAAATAAAAAACAATCGGAGAAGCCTGAAAATCCAATAATTAAATTAAAAATTGCCGACATATCGAATCTTTTACCACCGGGATTCAATTTAAATAATTCTGAGGATTCCGAACAATCTACTACAGTAATTTCTACGACTACGACTACTGCTTCTTCTGGTGGCTTTAAATTGGTCTTTCCTTCAAGACCAGGCGGAAAGTCTTCAAGAAAAAGCACTACGCAAAAGTCAAGCATAGGTCCATCACCAGTAACTCTAAAAATTCAAAAAGGCTGGCCAACAAGGTAATTCTTATAATATATAATTTAGTAAAAACTATATACTTATATACTATTTAATTATCTTATATATGTATATAAAATAATAAATAATTGGTATCCCATTAATAAAATAAAATTATGCACGGTATATGTTTTGTCAGACGTGGCACTGGGACACAAGCGTGTGGACGTTGTAGGTTTGATCCCAACGAGAGTTAATGAAATATTGCGCGGCGTTGAGTTCCACCACTGAACACGTTATGCCTCTAGAATCCGGTGGAACGGAGTGTCTCTCTACTATGATTCCTGTGTCTACCCTGATGTGTTTCCCCTAAACACGCTGTAGCGTGAAGATAAAAAATAACAACTTTAAAATGAATGAAACATAAATTTCAATTAACTTTTTACGTGTTTTTAGGTTTACACATTGTATATATTTTTCAAAAATGCTATAAATGCTCGATGAGTTATTTTAAACGTACCTTAAATCAGCTTTTTTATTTATACATCCTTTAAGAAATATACAACTGTGTATGCCTAGTTAGATTTTAATAATTTATATAGAGATCATTTGTACAAAGATTATCTATTATGTAATTGTATAACTCGCAGAGCTTCGACTGAATTCACTGGTTGGCCTTCTCCTTCAACTACACCATTTTCAATAGAAAGGCTTTTGGAAGAACAAAGGAATGCGACATCCAGCTCAGCGCTACCAGAACTTAATACCGAACCAACGACTCGACGAATATTTACAACGACAACAACGACTCCAGCACCTCCTCAACCAACCACTCCTGGTGTATGTCGTCATGAGTGCGACATAGCCGCAACTATTAAAATTGTTTCAGGTAATTAATAACTGTTAAATGTCAAAATAAGGATAAGTTAAACGACGTGTAACTTAAAACTGATTAATTAACCGCCTAACGGGTGACATAGCCTGCACTGTGCTGGTGACTGGCGCAGCTATTATTAAAATCAATATATAGCCAAAATAATAATAAAATAATTTCTAACAAAATAATTAATTTGATGTTTCTTTCACAGGAGTATCGTGGATTCCAGAATTTTTAGATCAACATACGAAAGAGTGGCAAAAGCTAGCTAAGGAGGTAAAAGATGAGGTAAGATATATATTATAGTATTAAATAAAATAAAGATAGTAAATACATATATTTTAATAATTTTAATAATTGTTTTTTTTTCTGAACAGCTCAATTCCGTCTACTCAAAATCTGATATACTAAACAAATGGTACAAAGGTATTCGCATAGACGGATTCAGTCAAGGCTCTGTACTTGTCGATTATTTTATTGAACTAAACAATGTCGAAGATAAACTTGATACACAACAATTAAAACGATTTTTTCACAAATCTCTTAATGAGGCAAGAGCTGGTTCCGTTATGGAGGAGCAACAAGCAGATACGTTTGACCCAGATGTAATGCTAGGAGACCAGCCTGATGAAGAAAGAATGAGAAAGAGTAATGAACAAATGACGAAAACTATTGACAAATCTGCAGGAAAATTAGAAATAGGCAAATTTGTAATGGATCCAGCATACACAGAATTCATTGGTAAATAAATATTTGATAAAGATTGAGTTGTTAAAAACAACTTTTCAATATAACAAAAATTCAATAAAAATGAAATTTTAATTAATATTGATTATTGTAAATTTTAAATTGATACTTAACTTTATTTTAAATTACGTATAAACTAAAATTTACGTATAAAAATTACAGTTGTGCCAAAACACGAAGAACCAACTATTATAGAACCAGATGAAGAGTCTTTACTACCACAATGGGGCATTGCTGTTATTGTAATAGCCTTAGCATCTTTATTATTCGTCATTATTTTTGGTGTTACAGTGGTATGTTTAAAAGTATTTTATTTTAAAACTTATAAAACTTTTACAATTTTTCAAAGTTATTATATTAATTATTCGAATTATTTTTTTCAGCTTGTAAATCGACAAAAAAGTACCAAAACTAAGCAGCCCATTCCACTTAGTGAAGATATGTTAAGAGAACTTGATAAAAGCCATATGGGTGGATTTGATGATATGCACCAACTAAAGGAGCGTGATCTTCCCTACTTACCTTCAGGAAAGGTAAAGGTACATGTAAAAAAATCATTTATTCATCATACAAATATAACATACACCATAAAAGCATTACATATTATTTATCTATTTATATATTATTATTGCACATAATTTAAATATGTAATCTCTATTATCCAATTGCAAATAAATATTTTTAATTTATATAGCATATGTAACTAATATGACCAGTCACGGTGCATGGGCATCAAGTTGCGACTGTAAATGTCAGGTCGTTGGTTAGATTTTGACTCGAGGATACCGAGGCAAGTCGCGGTGTTTACTTCCGCCACTCAACACGCAATGCTTTCATAATTCGGCAGAAAGTATGAAGCGAAAGTGTCTTAATTGGTTCAGAGAATCTTAACGACAGGTTTCCTCTGTTTACCCTCAAATGTGCAGGATAACGCATGAAATTTTATAAAAATGTGCCATTCTTAATTCAACTCACAACATATGTATTTTTCTACAGCGAATGTCGAGTGCTTTCATCGAACAACTAGCCTACCCTAATCCTGGAGACTCATGGCGATCAGAATGGACTCCACAACTGCAGAAATACATGCAGCACTACACTCCTGACTCCGGTCGAGGATCACAAATTTATGGCACTACAGGAAACGGGTAAAAATATTTAACAAATTTTATTAATAATTTGTCTTGAGTTTTAAGTATACTTTTATTGTTTTGCTATCTATACTTTAAAATAATAATTTTATATTTTTTTAATAACATCTAATTATAAAATTTAACAAACTCACAATAAAAATATTAAATGAGATATATTTTTGTTTACATCTCGAAGCAGGTATGGAGGTTCGCAAGTATACGGTCAAACTGGCGCAGGATCGCAAGGATACGGATACACAGGGGAGTACCCCCGCTCGCACTACTCACGACGCCGCTCGGACTACGACAGCAACTTCTAGAATTTTCCTATTAATATAAATTTAACTTAACCCCTTGACAATATCATCTTTAAACCTCGATTATATTAATAGTTTATTTAGAATCTCATAGATATTATAAGAAACTGGGTGACACAATCTATAAACAAAAAGGCCCAGTTTACACCATTAACAGGTTGTGAAGTAGCTCTCATTGGATCATTTATCATGAATACGACTTAATAACAGTTATATAATTTTTCTAGGTCTATCTATATTTTAGCTGCTTCTAGACCGGCCTATTTTGGGGACATTATTTTAGTGCCAAACAAATATTTTTATTAGCTTTCGATATTGTATTGAAATAAAAATACATCTAAAGTTAGTCTACAAGGCCTATACGTTTATTGGCTATTTTAAGAATTTAAACAATTATTTAAACTTGTATAAACAAAGGATTTAATGTTTAGATTATAAAATTTAAGATAATCTGCCAAAATAGTAACTTTGACTGATTGTGAGATGTAAATAGATAGGTTTAAGGCTCACCGTATTGTAAGTTGATAATAGGTGAGTTTATACAGAATCCTGTAGATATCTTTGCATACCTATATTTGCTCAGAACCCCTAGTATTGTCAGAGTGTCAGCGTTAAACGCCTTAGTGTGGTGCCAAGTTAAATGTTCAGCTAGATATTATATGGAAAATTATACGTTTTCTTTGGTACGGAAGTTAGAGTTACTTGTAAAAATTAGTCTGTGTGACATTCGAATTTGGCACAAATTATAGGTGAAGTTAGTAACGCGTGGATAGTAAAATCGTAATTATCTAAAGATTTTATATACCATGAGTGTGTTATAGTGGTACTAAGAGTGGTGTTGTTTTAGCAAATCGCTTATGAAGACGAGTGGCAAAGGAAAAAAAATTGAGCCTGATGATTCCGTTTCGTTCTTGGTAGATTTATTAATTTTAAAAAATATTATTATATTAGTATGTATGTATGTTCCATACATACGTGACAAACTAAACGATTACTATTTTAAAGGTGGCTTACTGCCATTTTCGTGCCACCTAAAGTAATCATACGATGTACTCTTTTATATAACAAGCTTTAATTTTATCGACATCGATTATAGTAAATAATTATCTGTTCTTTTAACCTTTAGGTTTCCGTTTCCTTTTTCATGAATGAGTTTCTCCGGCGTTATTTATAAAGTCAGATAATTTCAAATAAATAACAAGTAGAAGCAAATTTGGCTCATTCTTAAATATTTGTCAATTTAATGTAAATATAATGATTATATTATTGAATTGAGGCCGTCGTGGCGGGGCACAAGCGTGTGACTGTAAACGCGATGGTTGTGAGTTCGATTCTCATTTTTGGAAAAGAGTTATTTAATATTTTCATTTCCACTGGTAGCAAGGCTAAGCACGGCGTTGACTTCCGCCACTGAACACGCAATGCGTTGAGAATACGGCGAAAAATTGGGAACGGAGTGTCTTCCAAGGTTCCCTCTGCCTACCTAGCTGAATGCGGGATGCAGCGTAAAGCTAAAATTATTGTGAATTATGAATCTTTTTAGGTGTTTGTGTATTTTCACGTTTGTCGTTAAATTTTTCCACAATTTATTAAATATTTCTGAAATGTCGAACATTTACCCACAGATTTAGACTAGGATATGTATGTATATGCATGAAAATTCTTGTATATAAACATTTTTGTACATTTAGACTATTAATTTAATAATTAATATAATTAGTTACAAATTAAACTTGTAAGATCCTGAATATAGTATATAAAGTACCTAAAATGTGTTTTGTTTTACTCTCCCTTTAAAACATGTTAATAAAATGATTATTAATTTAATATAATTTATGATAAAAATGTAGGATTTTCAACAGGACGCCATTGTGACACAATTGAACCTGACTGAATGCTCAAAGTAAAGAAGTATTAGAAGCTTATGAAAAGCATAATTATATATATACTTGAGGTTCGATTCCTACTCGAGATAATTAAGAGTTCCTCCACTCAACACGCAATGCCTCCAGAATTTGGCGGAAAGTAGAGAGCAAAGTTTCTCAACGCTAGGCTCCCTCTGCCTAACCTGATACATGCGAGATTAACTTAAAGGGTATTAACTGGAGTAATTTATCGGCTGAACATAAGATGTACCAAATCTAATTTTATAGTTTTAATATTATAAAACACTACAATAAAACGCTGGTTTATTTATTACAGGTTGATGTATATACATAACTATGTTCGTAAGACAATGAAAGCCTTAGAAAACGTTATCTCAGCTCAAAACACCGAGCCGCAATGTTCAACATAGTTAAACAAGGATTTGTTAGAGAAAACTATTGTTGAGACGTAAATTCTTTAAGCGCTTACTCATGGTTTCCGATAGAAAATCTTATAAAGAGTTTACTTATAAACATATTACTATACATTTTATATTGTTATGAGATAAAACTCTGTGTTGGCTGTCTACTATTGTCTCTCAGGCAGCCATGTAGTGCTTGCATATCTTCTGGGACAGAGTCCCCTTTTCCCTACCCACCCGGTGTCGCTGTAAAAGCCAATAGGGCTAACAGCATTAAC
>DWAO01002612.1:0-15616 GCA_018230605.1 Heliconius congener | reverse complement strand
AAGGTTCCCTCTGCCTACCCTGCTGTGTGCGGGATACAGCGTGAAGCTGATGATGATGATAATAGTTTATTTTGTTATTTTTGTATATTCTAATATGTCCTGAGTAGGAGTGAGTTATTTTCCTCGGCTAATTTTTTATAATTACAATATATTGTTATATTCTTTTTTAAACAATCCGACTTGGGTAATGTTACCTAAGATTTCTTAGATATCTAGTCGTTGGTTACTATTTCTATATTTTTTTAATTAAATCATATATTTTCATAAGTTCTTTATTTTTATCAACCTTCCACGTATATAATTATTTGTATAAAGTTGAAATTACAGTAGTCTTAGATTAGAATACATCTAAACAATAATAATAGGCAATTTGTTGATTTTTCAATGGTTACTAAAAAGGTACCATTAGTTACAGGTACTGCAGTGCCAGCAGATGCTCCACCAACTCTCGGCTTGCCGTTTCCGTTTCCCTGCTTCCCTGGACAATTCCGGTACTGCCTCAGCAAACGCGGGAAGCCGGCTATCGAAGTTGGCGCTCACAGGTTCTGTTTCAACGGCCGTGCGGCCAGCGGGAAGGTTTGGTGGCGTTGCTCCAGGAATCCTCGTTGCCGTGCTGCTGTACACACCTTCGGGTTGCGCGTCGTTCAGATGAACAGCGCGCACACTTGCGGCGTACGCGCTACTCCCCTCAGACCGATGTTCTAAACGCGCTCTCTACACAAATCTCATATTTACAAACAAAGTCATAAGTCAATTCTCTATTACACAGACCGCCGGTGAAATTTAAGTGGTGGCACAAGATGTGATCTCATTATATTTTGTTCGGTGAAGAGAGTTGGCGGTGCGCATATTAGGCTGGCTCGAAAATTCTTCGAATGGAATGATTATTACTGTTCATGTGCCTTTCCACCGGCGGTCACTATAGTAACGCTTCTATGGCATATACATACCTATGTATAGCGAACATGTGCATGTTTGCACTTTTACCGTATTTTGATGATTCTCCAAAGAGATTATATTTAACATGTCTACATTATACAAGTATAGTTAACGTACATGGTCTGTGTGAAGTATACGAATCTATTGTTAGCACGTTAGTGAGACCGTTCGCGAACAACAACCATTAAAGGCTGACCTTTGGCGAGTTCGTTCGAGGGAGCGTGCTCCGTTGATCTTACCCTAAGAATCTTTATCTAGAATCTCATAATAAATAATATATCAGTGACAGATATATACGGCCAGTATTTTTTTACAGTGTTTTTCACTATGCATTTATAGAAAGAGTATTTTTTGTATATTACGAGTGGAAATATAAGAAAGATTACATATATTCTTGCCTCTCAGTTTAGATCTTCCGCGCGACGGTCCTAGGCGTAGTTTGTTGTACAAAGTGATAGTTCTCTTATGATAATAAGTATTTTTATACATTACTTTTACATATTTTTTTACAATTTTATTCGCATATTGTATATACAATGATTGTTGAAAAGGGGCCTCGGCTCCGAATGATCGGTTTCGGTTTGAGATCAGGTTGGTAAAGTTATGTTGTAAAGCAGAGAGATTGTTAAAATCGAGTCATGTCATGTATACGATGTTAGGAAGTTAATGTATCGAATGTTTAAGATAGCAAGCTGCATTTATTTAACATTTTACTTAATATGATAAATACTCAATGTATACGTTGTAGTTGTAAGTATTTTTTGTTTTTAGTGAGATCTTTATTTTTTTTTTTGAAACATTTTTAAGATTATTATTTTTTTATTATACGTTTAGTGTGTACTTAAATACCATATTTTATTAAAGATACTATGTTATGGCTAAGGCTGTACTTACACAAAGATTTATTTTTGGATGCAATAATATATACCGCACAACGTTTACCAATAGACTATAGTGTACCAGTTTTACAATATAAGATGTATACGATATTTTTAAGTTAACCCCAGGAGTATTATTTTTAAAGTATTATTTTTGTATTGTGATAAGATATTTTATATTATTTTAGTGGAAAATATTAATATTATGGTTAAAGGTAGCTATGGCGAGAGTCGCCGATTGGAATGTACACGCTGTGTAGTGAGTGCTGGTAGTGAGAACAGTGCTCTCCTTATAGGTACAAAGAAATGATTATATTGCGCTGACGTCAGCCACTTTGTTTTACTACTCCACCTCACCCTTAAAATAAGTTTGACGTCTTCATTAAAATTTGTGGCGTTTGTTACGTTTAAAAAAATGCCTAAGAAAAGTATTTATATTAAATTATTATTCTTTGCATATAAAAATGATTATTACTCTCGTTCGGTGACCATCTAGAATTTAATTAATTTGTCTTGGAAATAAGCCATCTAGTTTTATCAGAAAATCGATGCTTTGCTAGAACGCCGCTATACGCACACTGATATTATAAAAAAATCCATACTCTAAAAGGTACGGTGCCATTAATATTATAGTGTTATTTGGCTTTCAGTATTTAGTATTAAATGATATATTATTTCAATAATTTTCATATTTTGTATACTACAAAGTAAAGTTACCTATTGTTTCAGGATGGTTTTATATACGATCGGCCCGCGGAGGCTTGCACCTAGTCGCTGATGGCCACATTTTCTACGAAGATGGCGGATCCCACCCTCGTCGTGTCACATGGAGATGTGCTCGTTCCTACCAAAAAGCAGAGAGATGTCAAGTGGCCTTGTGTCTGAGAGATGGCCGTTTGGTGTATTTTAGAGGATCCCATAATCATCCTGTCACCTATATCCCGGCCAAACATGAATCGAGGAGGTTTGAAGTAGATCCCATGGGGAAGTATAAGATTGTGGAGAGTTGCGCGCCTCGCACCGTAGTAGCGGCGCCCGCCCCCGCACTCCCTCCGGCACCTCACGCCGCCTTCTTCCTCTAGGCCTGGCGCGACCTCCTTGTACGCGGCTTCTTAGATAGACGCCATTGACTGTACTTGGAGCGTCGTTAAAAAAATTGGGATGTGTGCAAACGACTACATCACGGTTATTATATAATTTTATTCTTATTCATGTTAACTATTAACCTTGAAAGACTGCATAAGTTACTAAGTCAGCCAAAGTTACGATATTCGCGTTTTCGTACACTTGTTATCAAAATAGCAAGCTTTTAGACATTCTAAGTAGATTGCTTCGTGGGGTTTATTTTTTATGGATGTAATTAATTGTTAGGACTTAGTCACTCCACGGCCGCCTTGTACCAATATGCCTTAGAGGCTAATATTATAGGGAGCGAAATATATAAATGTAACATATTGACTGTTTAACAACATGGTGTGCAATATTCTCTTACCAAAAAATATTTAGAAATTAACATATACAAAGTATAGCTTTAATTATAGTGTAGCCGTCTTGTTGATGCTTTTTTACAAAATTCTATTTATTGACCGCGGCGTAGGATGCGGCACGACTGATAGACACTGTTGAATACTCCAATATTTATGATTTTTACTTAGGTGTAGAGTAAATTTAGTGTAGATACTGATGTATACATACCAGCCTATAAGCGATATATGCTATAGTTTTTGTATTAGATACTTATATAATTGTGACTTGGTATATACAGAGTATGCGACTGCGTCAGTTTCCGGATGATTTGTTTTTTTTTTATTATATTTCTATTATACCAAAGATTTTTCTAAAGTTTTTGACTGGTTTTTTTTTACTGTTGTTCTAAGTGTTTATTTTAACTGTTAAACCATAAGGAAGTTGTTTTGATTAGTTTTGTATTTTGTTATCATACGATGTTTTGGCACATTTGTTTCTGTTGATAAATCAAATTATATACTGAATCTTACTTTTATTTATATTATTTATTGATCTCTCTATCAAAAAAATAATTTATTTAAAAATATGTTTTTTTTAATTTGACTGTGCTTTATTTTTACAGTATTTTGTTTTGACATTTTTTTCCAATTACGTTTGTACACAGTATTATTTTCATCGACGACCGGTAACATAAATGAGGAAGAACAACTCCTTAAAATGGGTGGTTACTGGTATAAGCTGGACGCGTGCTATCGGAATAAGAGGAGGTGGATATGTGCCCGGAGCTGCGGTGCCAGGATACACACCACCGGGAAACGACTGATCTTCTCAGAGTTGAGGCATTTATGTAAAAATACCAATAATTACACAGTTTAATTACAATTTTAAACAATTTTTTTAATAATTATTTAAACATTTCTGTATGTGATGCTATGCTGTAACTATAAAGCAATGTGATGTATAATACTCTTTCATTTTTATCTATTGACAATTTTTAGTGTTATAGCATTATTTATTTGTAGTTTTTGATTGTTTAGTAGGACCACCTTGCTATAATTTTATCTTTGTTTTGTCCCTTTAGTAATATTTTTGTAACGTTTTAGTTATCTCTCTATTTTTTATGTTGAAGTTTTTTATTACATTACATATTAGTAATTATTAAATATGATACACAGTACAGTAGAACACAGGTGCCTGCCTTAGATAAAAATATATTAATATTAATTAAAATACATCTATTAGCTGCCCTTATTTGGTTCAAAGAGTCTCCGTATGTCTGATATCAGTCGCATTAAACTATATTTTTACAATATCTGTTTTATTATAAATCTAATTCTAATATAGTTCGAATCTTACAGCGTAATCGTAACTTAACTTAAAGTTAAGTTAAGTTACCATCGTAATCGTAACCTTCGAACTCGTATATGAGAGAGTGAGAATACTGACTATTGTTATTGACCGTTCTTAGGTCTCTGTTTGGAAAATAAAGGAACATCCAAGTCTTGCCGTAAATATAATCAAATTTATTAATGAACACAGTGAGGTATGTTATTTTTCGTGTTTCTTACTTAAATATAATAAAAATATGTTAATTAATATGATTACAATGTTGCAGGGAAAATAATTTATAATGAGAAAGGCTTCCCGAAGCTAGTTTTAGACGGTTATTTCTACCGTGCTCACAACGCCTATAGGAATCAGCCTAAAGTTCTGTGGTATTGTGCATCTCGGCACAAGTATCATTGTACGGCCACATTGCGTACTTTCAAAAAGGAAGTGATAGCAGTGGACGGCAAGCATAATCATGCCCGTTGACCACAAAAAGCGAGAAAGCACGGTCGACGAGTCGTATTTGCCCTAAAGTTAGATGTAGATGGCTGTGTGTAGATTTCAATTTAGGTTTTTCCTTACTTTCAAAAAACCTATCTTCAGGGCGGCTCCGAGTCTTCGGCCGTACTGTACGAATTCGTGTGTGCGGTACTATTCAAAAATTGAGCTATAAATTTATTTTCTATGGCATCGGGGTTACATTGAAAGATAATGTTTATCTTAATTGTTCTCACTTATTTTAGTTGTGTAGTCTTGTTGTTACATTTTTGTAATTCTTTTAATTTGAAAATATTTTGTTACATTTTATAACAAAATACTGAATATTATGCTATTAATATAAATCAAACGCAAAAGACCCATGAATGTATTTTTTATATATAGGCATATTTCTTTATTTATATTAAGGTGTTTTTATTTAATTTTCTTTTTGTAACTATGATTATATATATATATATATATATAAAAAGATAAAGGTGCCTATTAATTAAAATACATCTATTAGCTGTTCTTATTTGGTTCAAAGAGTTTTCGTATGTCCGATATCAGTCGCATTAAACTATATTTTTACAACATCTATTTTAGTATAAATCTAATTGTAATATCGCTTGGATCCTACAGCGTCATCGTAACATTTCACAACATTTTTCAAAACCTGTTTTTGATGTATAAATCAAATCGTTGTGCCGTTTATAGGTCAGTGAGAATACTATATTGCTATTGACCGTCCTTAGGTCTATGGTTAAAAATTAACATCCAAGTCATGCCATAAATTTGATTGTATCAAAATTATAAACGAACATGGTAAGATATGCCATAAATTTGATTGTATCAAAATTATAAACGAACATGGTAAGATATTCCATTTTTCGTGTTTCTTACTTAAATATAATAAAAATATATAAATTAACATGATTGCAATGTTGCAGTGAGAATCATTTATAATGAGAAAGGCTATCCGAAGCTAGTTTTAGACGGCTACTTCTACCGTGCTCACAACGCTTATAGGAATCAACCTAGAGTGCTTTGGTACTGTGCATCTCGGAATAAATTTCACTGTACGGCCACAGTGCGTACTTTGCAAGGGGAAGTGATATCAGTGGACGGCAAGCACAATCATGATCGTTGACCACAAAAAGCGCGTAAGTACGGTCGACGAGTCGGCGCTGAGTGGTCGCACTGAAGGTGAATGTGGATAATGACGGCTGTTCACATTTCAATTTACGTTTTTCCGTTCCGTTTGATTTTTTTCTTTTTCGGAAAAATGCAGAAAGCCTAACTTCAGGTTACGACTCTTCGACCGTACTGTACGAATTCGTGTATGCTCTACTATAGAGCTATAATTTTTTTTTCTATGGTGTCGGGGTTAATTAGAGACTAAGATAACGTTTAACTGACTTCTAGTCACTAACTTTTGTTATGTAGACTACGTGATGTCACATTTTTCTAATTCTTTTTATGAGTAAAGATTTCGTTATATTTTTTTTACCAAAATTCCTCAATTTTATGTTTAAATAAATAGCAATCGCAAAAAAACAATATGAATGTATTTTTATATAAATGCGTTTTCCTTTATTTATATTAAAATCCTCTTTTTTCATTTTCTTTCTTTAACTTGATTATATTTATCTACTTTTATATTATTTTTTACTTTCAAATTACAATGTAATGATAATATTGTTAAATTATAAGATATATATTTATATTACGTTCTTAATTTGCATTTTTTTACTAAGTTATTTATTATTAAGCATTAAAGTTATTATGTAGAATGTTGATATTGTCGGATGGGTTTAGAATCGGTGCCAGCGGTGTACGTGCCATCAAGGACGGGGAAGTCCCTCTTACTGCATGAAGGTTACACATATTACTTGAAAAATCTCCAAGCACATGGAAGAAAACAATGGTACTGTTCGTCAAGGGATATGGCTGGATGTCGAGCTGATGTCATAACTGCTCCTGCAAGGTCTGGAGATGGTGATGTTCTGTTCTTGATTCGTGGACGGCATATACACGCTCCCCCAAGCTACTACTTCACACCGGACGGCAAGTATGTGAGGCGTAAAGACGCCTATCATAGATATAGGTAGCAAAGTGTGAGCGTTGTTTACGTATTTGTGTTTTTTGATGTGGAGATTTTTGTTTTACTTTTTTTTTACTTAGCTTTTCTTAAATAGTACGTTGTCAATCAAGTAACATATCTTTTTTTTACTGTTTTTTATTTTTTGTTCTTTTTGTTTTTTAATATTTTGTCGATTTTTTTATATTTTTCTTGATTAAGCATATACAACAGATATACGACATTATCTATTGTCTTAATTAGTACGAAGATTACTTTATAAAGCTAGACTTGCTAATTTGATATTCATGTAAATTAATTATAATGCAAGAATAACAGTTTTTTTTGCGTTTTTTTACACGTGGGGGTAAATGGGATCATATTATTACACGTAAACGATGAGGAGTTTGGCAAATTCCAATTTTTCATTTCTAAAGAAGAAATTTAAGTTAATAGATAAGTATTTGAAGGAAAAAAGACGTATAAATGAATTTTGCATAATATGTATTTTCAGTATTTTCTTACTCGTTAAACGATCGAAATTTGTTCTCTTAAAAGAATGTTATCTATTAAGTTTCATTTTAATATTGTTAAACATGTAGTAGAACTTAAATGACGATTAAATTATATAAAACATTTTGAAATAGTTTTCTTAAAGCTTTTCCCGTGAGTTGGACAGGCAAAGACAAACCAATGCTCTAAGACATTCTGAAATTTGAGCAGCTGAGCTCAACGCAGTGCTTCAGCGTCTGAAATAAGTATAAAATAATATTTTGAACATTTGTACATAATCATCGCCAGTTGAAGTGATTTTTTAAAGATATTTTAATATACCACATCATTAATAATTATTATAGATTTTTTTTCCTTAAAATAAGATGAAACGTTTCGTATTATTTAACATGAACTTAATGCTCGACTTTTTCTGAATCAGGTTATGGGGTCAGCTAAATTCAAATGAACGCAAATGAGTAATAAAACGAATTATTTATCAAATAATGTAAGCGCTGCACGCGCCGTCGCATTCGAAGTGACTGTTAAAATATTTTTAATTGGTCAAAATATTATCAAAAGTCATTATTTTTATAGCAGTATCAATTATCAAAAATTCCTTTATATTAAATAAAGGAATATTTGATAATATTTACTATACATATAAAGCGAAAATAATATCGTATTTTAATGTACAGCAAATACTCTACGAAAAAACGTACAAATACGCAACATTCAATAATCGTCATCCGATACAGATTTGGGGGTCGCGGTTCACTTTGAAGTAGTTTCGTTGCAATATCTCTATGGGGGATATGAATTGCGCAGTTGATGGATCAATACGAGCTACAAAGTTATGAAAGAAAGTTCGGCAGGGCAGGTTCCCATTTCCCGCGCTACAGCCTAGTTACCCCCTGTATGCCCTAATTTTGACGTCCCTTTCTTGTCTTGTATGTGTGCGTGGAAGGAGAACGTTCCGTTGTACGCGACCTCCTTTGTGCCGTGTCTAATGGTGTGTTTATGGTGGTGGCGTATGAAATTATTATATTTTATGTTATAGTTGTTGTTATTATATTATTCATGTATGCGTTTTAGTTATGTTGTTCGTCATTTTGTGGTACTATTTGGATTATAGGTTTATAATTATTGTTTTTGAGTTTAAAATTATAATTTATTTAAAAATTTGATTGGATTATTGTAAATGTAATATTCCAATTAAATATGATTATCTATTGATATAACATTAAAAAAATATATAGAACACAAAATTATTTTTTCTAACTTCATTAAATGCATTAGTATTCTAATTACAATGGTTTATGTCATAAAGGCAGTAACACAACATACATATACAAAATCATACAATCGTTAGATAATTTTCCAAAATGACGTTGCAAAAACGACCGACGCCATCAAAATCGATGATTTGAAACATCGTAATACAGTTTCCAAACATAGGCGTTGAATCCGCGGATCTAGGTATGTCCGGGCGAGGCATGCGCGAGTTCTCGGGGGATCGATCCAGTCTCCCCATCCCTCAAAACATACGCAATAACTTCGCTACAACTTCCATGTAATGGCTGCCATAAAAATTAGTCAAGAAAGGAGGGTGTTCCGTATCGTTTTTTTTTCTTTATCTATGAAAAAGCGTCGGTTTCCGCCGTGAGCTTTCGATTTACTCCACGTTTGAATGTGCGTATGGTAATTTTCTTTAGATATAAACAGGTGTCTGATTAAGGGTTTTTTGATATAGGCTTTTAGACTTGTCGGTATGTAATACAGGTTTGGATGATTAGTCAATAGTTGTTCTGAATGAGGCAAGCTTTAGTCACAACTTGTTTAACAGAATAAAAAAAAGGTATTATACATAGGTATATAGCCTAAAGTAAATTGATAAATAATAGACTAGAGAGAGTAAATCACTTTTCACAAAGTCTGGATTATTTTGCACTGTTATATACACAATATTTTAAGGCTTCATATAACTTATGTTGCAGTTAACTTATCAGTAATTTAACTACCAGTTAGGTAAAACTAGGATATTATTGTAGAGATCCTGCTGAACGGTGGCCTGGTGGGTAAGCCCGTGCTAATGTGGCGGTGGCGCAGTGGCAGCAAGACTCATGCATCGACCTGCAGTATTGGGATTCAACCGAAACAACGATGTGATTGCTTACTACGAATACGCTTGAAGTTCTAATATTTCGCCATAGTGATGTTTACTAGTCAATAAATATATATACATATTTTAAATATAATTGAAATCCGTCAGTGCAATATATGCCTATCTATTAAGAAAAGTACCTATACAGAAATTGATATGATATTTATGTATATAAGAGTAAACAATCAAAGTAATAGTATCTACATTTATAGGAACATGCCATACTTAACTATTTTGTATAGTAAAATACTAATTAAGCCACTTTTAGTGTCCTTTGAATTGCCTTTGTTAAACTGTCAATAACTCATTTGTTAACTCTAGAACCCTAAAATATAACCTCGCGTTTGTAACTGTTTGTAGAATCTTTAATAGCCTTGGGCCCCTATTTATAAATAGCTCTCAAATCTAAGATAAATCTTAAGATGCCGTTTTCATTCATATATAAAACTGATGAGTGAAACGGTATCTCAAGATCCATCTCACACTTAAGAGCGTTTATAAATACGAGCCTTTTTTTATTAAAAATACACTACACAAATAAATAAATTATATGTGTTACTTTATCACGCTGTAATACATATACAATATATAATACAAAAATGTTATATTATTCATGTTTATTAATAAACACCTCTAATCATTTGGTTTATCCTCATTTCCTCCTAGTTACAAATACGTAGTCGGTTGTCATGGCGTTTTGTATGTTGTTGAGAGAAAACACACACATAAACTGTTTCAGCCGACGACGTTAACCTATCGATCTCAGGTACGTGATTTTCCTTTTGTATGTATGATATATATTTAAATTATTAATCAAATAATGTAGTATTATTATTTAATAAACAAATATAATTATAAGGTGGCGCCCGATACCTGTATACGCCGAGAGGAGGAAAGTTATTATTCTACGAGGGCAACACATACTTCGTCAACTCGTCAAAGAGACGTGAAAAAGCGCGTGTATTATGGTACTGTTCGTCTCGGAAATCCAAGAGTTGTCCAGCGTCGATACTCACGTTGTACGACAGAGTGCTCGGCCAGCCTCCCGTGCACACCCACCCGCCTAAAGTGTCGTGTGCTTTCACCAACGCCGCCAAGTTCGAGCTTGTTGATGATTCATATTGATTCATAACTCCATTATATTATAATTAGTTGACGATGTTATTATATTATTTTTTTTTATTATTTTTGACATGTTACTGTTTTTGGTTTAATATAAATAAATTGTATATTTTATGGTTTATTAGGAATATTTCTTATTGTAATGGAAACTTTCTAATGTTCATTCATACTCATCATTTTTATTGTGACAATTTTTTTTTCTAGTCGTAGATTAAATTCTGAAAAGTGATATACGTTTATGTAACTAAACTAGTTGGTAAATTTTATTTTTAATTTATTCCAATATTATGAAGGAAGAAACCTACCGATAAATATTGTTAAGAAATGTGATCTCTAGTATGTGAAGTACAAATAAATTCCTACGAGTTGCCACTGTAGCGTTTAAGGCTCATTAAGTTGCTTTAACAAGAAGTCGATGTGCCAAATTGTATTTATTTAAATAGATGTTTTCAAAACTCAATTATGTTTTTAAATTATAATAAAGACCCCTAAATTTAGCGCGGGGTCGGACTACCTGCTCGTACAGCGTTCTGAGAACTAAAAAAAAGAACGTCTAGACGTCCTGCCTTTTGATATATTTCTATTTAAAATGTTTTTGTGTAATATTTTGAAGTTCTAAAGCCAGGCGCAGGTAAGCGTCTCATCCCACATTCAAACACTCGATCTTAGGAAAGAAATATCTTTCAAATATATTGATAGAGATAGAACATTGTTAGTTTTTTGTTAGCCTAGCCCTTAGCGTCGAAGTATTCGTATAAAAAACTAATACCTGAGGTAAAAGTACGTATTAGATAACGGGATTGTTGTGCTACAAGGTTTTGTAGGTTGCGTACTGGTTCTAGAGACGGGCAACGTGGGCTTCAATTGGCTAATTTATTACATTTTGAATTAGTCATGAGTTAATGTGTAACTTGAGAATATGGTTAAAGGCACTTCGATACGTTTGTGTGTGTTTGTTATATGTTTACCGTAATATAGGGAACTTTTCACCTGGACGGTGTTTACTTCAAATATATTCATTTGTCAGCGTAGGGTTTTGATGCGTTATTTGAAAAATATTTAGTTATTTACTTCGAATCATTCTCATCTACTGAACAAATATAAATCTACTACTGAATATTTTGCAACTGCTTTATCGTTTGGTCTGTTTGTTAATATTGCGAAACTATGTTAAAAAATGATATTTTTTATACTAATGCTTTCTGTTTAAATAATTATAAAAGTAGATAAGACAAAACATAAAAATTATAAAATTATAAATGTACAAATACATTCTATAAACTACAAAGTGCTACAATTTTACTATTTTTTTTTGCACAAGATGATTTAGCAAAGCTAAAAAAAAATATCATGGAATTGAAGCAATTCTGCTTTCCAGTTAAATCATATTCAAATACTCTTTAGTGTGTCTCATTGTCCGCAACATTCTAAATCGTTTAGTAAAATACTTAGTTTTTTTTATGTCATGCTTGAATGTCAAAAAGTTTGAGGTTTAGATAAGATTTCAATAAATGTTTAAAAAAAATAGCGTCTTGTAAATTTACATTATCTGATTAAAACTCTATTATATACGAGTTAAAATGTTATCATAATTGACTAAAATAATGTATAAATTATAAATAGGAACAACTAATGAGTACTTATTTAGTAAAATAATTAACGTTCCCTTCAAATGGATACAAGATACGTAAAGAGTATAATCAACATAACAGTAACAGAGGCCGTCAAAACCAGTTTCTAGGTTAAATTTTAGAACGTAGTACTTGTACATATAACAAATTCGTGTTACTTGTCCATCGCGTTCAAATTAGATTTAAGTTTTACTATACTTTATATGTATTGTATAAGGCTCGTTTTATATTATTTATCTATAAACTCTATATTAACATTATAAGATTTGAGAGTTTCTTTGGTTCAACACCATCATCTCAGGAGTCAGTAGTAGATTATGGTGATGAAAAAATGGATATTTATCGAGTATTCATATAAACCACACAATATCACGTTAGTTTCGCACAAGCCACTGTGGATTGTGAGAAAAAATCTAAGTTATCTCCAGTTTCAAATGTATATATTTCTCTTACTTATTTTCCATATACAATGCGGGTAAAGGTGGCGATAAAAGCTAGTATTAGATTTAAAGTAACTAAAAACAGGTGTAAAAAATCCACGTTATCAGCACTACGTTAGTAATATTTTTAAGTGAAGACTAAATTAACATAATTTAATATTTAAATAAGATTTTACATTAAAATATTGTAACCTTTTTGCCCTTCATAACTGTTTTTACCTTTATTACTTCGTTTTGACCTGGTTTCGCCACCTCGACTGGTTAATTGATTAAATATGCATAATATGCGGATATCATATCTGGATAGAATCTCTTATATTATTTTTATCTAAGATAATTTATATTGTTTTATTGTTATCCGTAATGTTTTTAGCTATATGGGCTTTACAGCATTAATAAGAAAATATTGAGATATTAATATATAAAACGATCTGCAAATAACAATATTTATTTAGATTTTTTAAAATTTGATCTCTTATTTATCCAAGTCTTAAATATAACAAATATAACTTTATTACATCCCATAAAATATTATTATTACTCAATAATAATTCAAGTTATATTAATTATAATTAAAATATGATAATTATCGTTAAACTTAAGCACGGTCTCATTGTGTTAATGGTAGTGAATGAGAAAAATAAATGTCTTATTTATAACAACTAGAGCATATCCGGTGTTATCTGAGTCATATTTTTTTTCGATTAATAAAAACATATAGGTCCTATGATGTAATGTCAATAAAATTTTAGTCAATGTCAATAAATTTTAATGTAATGTTAATAAAATTGACATTACATTAAAATTCTTAACTTTTTTTTTAGAAATGATGCCTACTAAAATTTTTAGTACACGGAACAAAACTCTACTAATTTATGATTTAATGTCAGTTATTTAACCACGGTTGATGTAATAACTAATTATTATTAAAAAAATTATACTTATTTACAGATAAAAAAGAGTTTCTTAGATAACTGAGAAACTAACTTGCAAATTACTTACTTTATCTGCTGCCGCCATTTTTGTAAATTATAAAGTCCTATCCGTAGTAGGTAGATATGTAGGTAGTTACAATTTTTTTGCGTATAATATTAAAATATTTTTTACAAATCACGTGGCGATTGATCCAACTTGACGAACATATTCTGTTTATGATGTTTTATTCATTTTGAATAAATGTAAGATTTCACAATACTCTCATTTATATACATAATTTTTTACATAGCAACAAGAAGCATCGTAATTTTTTAAACGATAATTTATAGTTTAAAGAAAGATGCGTCTGACTAAGCTATATAAAGCTTAAAATCTAAGTCCAAAACCCCAAGAATATTCTGAAATATAAAGAAATTTTTAACTGACATTAAATCATAAATTAGTAGAGTTTTGTGTGTGTTTTTGAGACGATTTTTACATATTTAACAAAATGTTGCAATTTTCAGTTTTAAACAATTCACATTTACTTTTAACATACAAAACTGTCATAGTTATTTAGCATATAATTTTATGGTCAATTAGGGTAATTTTTATATATAAATTGCTCATCATCGATAGTGTATCGATAAAGATGTAGGGACATAGCAGATGGTGCTAGAAATATTCAAAAGTTCATCGTATTTATCTCAAATAATATATAAGGCAAGTTTTTTTCAGCTTATCTCGTATCTATCTGAGTAAGCAGAGGGAATCAAGACTTTCCAATATCCTTTCCAATTCAAGACAATGCTGTGAAGTGGCGAAACCCAACGCAGCGATTTTGCATTTTCAAAGCGGAGAAATGAAAATAACTCAATCCTCTAAATACGGATCGAAGCCACAACCATCGCGCCATCTTTAAGTTTATCTTATTTTTTTAAAAAAATAAATAAATAGGCAAGACGTGTGTATCGTTCCGTGAGAATGCCGCCGAGTTATTAGCGAAGCACATTCACATCAAGATCCGTTACTTATTGTTCTACATACTCTCATGACTTTAATCAAACCTCTGATAAAATGAAACAAACGAGACTTAGTAAATAGATAGAGGGTATCTGATAACATTTTGCGTAACTTTTAGAATTAATTTTTCTTTATATATTTTTATAATAGTACATACATATATATAGAAATGTATCCGCCTGAGTAGAAAACGAGAAGAACCTATAAATTAACCACCTGCCTTATCTCGTTCTACTGTAACTTATAATATTATTCAATAAACCAAGTAATTGAAAGGTGGGCTACCTTTGCAGGTAAATTTTCTACTCAAGTGATTGATTCGTTGACCTTTCGTATTTGGTAGGCAGCGCCCTCGATAACGTATTGTATAATATTGGTACTTCAGAGATGGGCTATTATGAATTACGCGTCGCAATCGCCTTACGTTAGATGGCGTTATATCACAACAAATAGAAATTTAAGTTTTCCAAACGATACTGTTCAAAAATAACCTTTCAAACCGTGAACATCTATATCAGCTTCACGCTGTTTCTCGCATATAGCAGGGTAGGCAGTAGGAGCCTAGTGTTAAGATACTCCGCTCCTTAATTTCCGCCGATTTCTTGAGGCATTGCGTGTTGAGTGGCAGAACTCAACGCCGCGCTTTGCCTCAACACCAG
>DWAO01002611.1:0-15620 GCA_018230605.1 Heliconius congener | reverse complement strand
TTATTTGCTCGGAAGTAGTTTTAATTACTAACTTTTCAGAGCAACTTGTCGGTCCATCGGAGGTGATATGAGTAGATAATACAGTATTCAATGTTTTCAGGTCATATTTGTTTTTCCTAGCGAGCTTATATTATATAAGCTATTGTTGCGTTTTTCAAATACATCAGAGTATCAATACAAGTTGGTTAAAAGTTCAAATCCCATATTTATACGATAGTTTTCTTTATTATAATAAAAGTATAATATTGAGCCTTATGACCGTAAACGCGATAGGTTGTGGGTTCGATTCCCGCTCGAGGAAATGAAATATTTATATAATATTCAAATCACGTCAAATATATCGTTAGTTGAATATGTAACACAATACTGGCACACACATTTAATTATTAACATTGCCGGTAATATAGATTGGACCCATAGCCACGTAAAATACTTCCCATCGATCCCCCTATTTAGAATACATATAAATACTATACCAAATGCATTTCAATATCTTAAACGAATCCACTAAAATTGATATTAATAACTAACGTATATATTAATCGCATATACATGATTAATCAAAACTGTAGCTTAATGTTCTTATAAATATGTCCATAATTCAAATTTATACAAATAAATAAATTACATACAACAGCGTATACAAATCATAATATGTTAGTTTCAAATGCGTCTGCAATATGCAACAACGCGAGTGCAATACGAAACAATGTTAATAATATGCAAAACAAATCATATAGTAATCAAACAATAGAGAGTGCTTCGGCCGCAGGACTTGAACTATACAAAATCAAATATTTTGTTAATCAAATAGGTCATTACAAGCACTTTTGAATCGAGTTACATGGAAATGTCAGTAGTGTCAGTCATACAGGTACAACTACCGCCGACTCGGGAGGCAATTCTTTTGTTTTTTCCGAAATATATTCACTATAGACGTATAACCAATTTTGGCTCCCTTAGTGAACATCAACAGCATTTAATTAAAAACACGATTTTCATTATACTAATCTTGGACTGAACAGGTTGAACAAACAAAAAACAACTAACTGAACTTTGTTAATGTTACATGTATTACTTTACCTTTAAATTGTTCTGGTGGGAATTCCAAAATCACTGGTGAAATTTTGTTAAATATATACCCATACACATATCCCACATACCATCACACTCCATGTACCATACTACAAATTTCGTACAAGAAAACATTCCGTGACGGAAAGAAGGCAGGGAGAGGATTAGAAGTAAATTATCTTAAGAATTTACGATAGAAATAAATTATGGTGAGTTACTCTGGATGGCCACCAGGCAGTGGCGGTAGTGGCCACAGGCAACTGTGTCAATATCTGTGTAGTGCGCTAACGGTGTACCGGATTCTGGTACAAGGCGGGTTGCAACTGCGCTTAGATTTGACATGGCGTCGTCGTGCACCCTGGGAGCAAAAACGCTTCTGCGGCTCCTGGTGTCGGTGGGCGCTGCAGATCCTGGGTGTAAGGTCGAGGCGGCGTATGTGGGCGTCGATCCCGCGGAGCAAGGCGCGCCAAGTTGCGCCGCGTCGTCTAGCCCATTGCCTGCACAGGAGCGCCGTACAGCGCAGTGGAGCGTGGAGGCCGGGAGCCGCTGGAAGCGGTGGTGGTAGTTGCTCATTGTTATGAGCAAGGGCAGTGGCAGCGGTTGACTGTCCTCACAACCCTACTGCCCATTTTGGTCTAGACAGGGATTCCAGGGGGAAGAGTTTACCTTTCGCATAGGCCAATGCGGGTAAAGTTCCTCCTTATTTGGCCATAAATCAAACAATAGCTTCCTGGTGTGGTCTTTGGGTTCGAGTGAGCTTACTGTGGTCCGCTCTTCTTCTGGTAGTGATGATTACTTGATCCTTAGCAGGTTATAGTGAGGCACATGTGGAATTATATTTGTTAAACGTATAACATAAAATGCAAATACAAGTCAACATGTTTTATGTTTTATCTACATTCATTACTATATGTAGTCTATAAATATCGTTGCGAATCTGTTTCTAATTAGTACATATAACAATTACGTTATATATTCTCGTTAAATATTTCTCAGTATAACGTCAATACTTTGCAAATAAATACCACGTTCCGTGGTAAGACTGTGGGGAACGTGTCTCCAATTTGTTTGTTTCTGTAAACAGTAAACCACAGTTTTATAGCGACTTAAGTATCAAATTAATCTTGTTAAAATGAGAACCATGTGTGTATTATATTGCTTTTAATTTAAGTGAGGCCGTCGTGGCGCAGGGGCACTGTGACTGTAAGGACTGTTATGAGTCGCTACTCCCACGCTGCATACCGTGCTAGGCGAGAAAAAAAAATTCTAAACGCCAGATAGAGCTCATTTCACTATACGACTAATTTTCCTCTGCCTCATTTGAATGTTACGAATAATGTGTAAAATTTTAAATTTAAAAACTTTAATTTTAAAAACGAAATTAAATGTTATTTTTAGACAAATGAGATAAACGTAATAAGTAGTAAGCAAAACAAAAATCAACAACTTACCTAATGTCTACAAATATAATTATCTACAAATATTATTTAACAAATTTTGTATCGAATCAAAGAGTTTGTATATACATATTACATCCTCAAGATAGAACTATTCCCATCAAAACTAGTCCATAGAAAACTATTTGATCTAACAATAAATTCAACTGAAGACGTCACTTGTAGCGGAACCAATAATCGATTAACTCGTAACCTGAATACCCGCAACCGGAGACCGACAGACCGAGTGTCTTGTGTCCCAAAATGAACCCTTGAAATTGTATTATTGATTTATAAATAGTTCTTTTTAGCTTCACGCTTTATCTCGCGTGTAGCAGGGTAGACAGCAGAAGCCTTAACAATATTAAGACACTCCGCTTTCCATTCTCCGACGAATTCTGGAGACGTTGCCTGTTGAGTAGCGAAACTTAACGCTGCGCTTTTCCTCGACACCAGAGAGAAGAAATGAAAATATATATATTTTTTTTTATGATAGACAATACTATGCAAGTTTATAAGATGATATAAGTTGTTGTATATGTTTATTTTTTTTATGGAAAGGACAAGGAAAACGAGAGTGTGAGTCACCACAACCCCATGCAACACCAGAGGAGCAGGTGAAAATTTCAATCACTTCAAAAACATGTTTTTATGTATTGTACATTATCCTGTTAGTAGCTAAATAGGCATTGGTAGCCTTGTGTCAAGGATACTCCATTTTCTAATTTAAGTGGTGGGACACCAGACTCAGACCAGAACAGTAAAAACACTCAAATAGAAATTGAATAATCGCAATTGCAGTCAGAACATGGTCCTATGCAAATTATAATTTATTAATTAAGATTCATACATATCTAATAACAAATTTGAATTAAACTTTTTCTGTACTTTTTTTCTATATGCAATTTTAACATATTATAAATTATTTTTTTATTATAATTTATATTTTTTATTTAAACACATACATCAGAATTAAAAAAAAGGAATATTTAACCTCTCTTCTCAGTTTTTCTATTTCTTTTTATGTCTGTGGTGTTAAATACATTTTAACCTTCTTTATTGAATATTTTCAATAACAAGCTTCTCAGTTTTGTAAATATCACCTATAATCACCTAAAAACATATTAAATATTTTAGTCCTAGTAATATTATAAGTGTGACAATCAATGAAAATGAATGTTTAATCCGCTTTCATGCAAAAATTACCGAATGGAACTAGATGAAACTTGACAGTAATATTTTTTATTATTCATATAATTAATTTTATTATTCATATAATTTATACAATAAAACAGTATGTTTGAGTGGATGCAGCTATACTTTAGTCGCTAGTTATAATGAAACAATATATATCTAAAAACTGTCTTATTTTTTTTAGTTTCACGCTGTATCCCACACATAGCAGGGTAGGCATCAAAAGGAATCTAGGAACTTAGTGTTAAGACTCTCGCATCTTTTTATTAAGACACTTTCATTCCTTACTTTCCACCGAATTGTGGTGGAAATGTGTGTGGATTGGTGGATCTCAACAGCACTTTGCCTCGTAACCAGAACAAGAAAATGAAAATATCAAATATTTCATTTCCTTGAGTAGGAATCGCACCCACAACCTGTCGGGCTTATGGACATGTTTATGGCCCTGCACCACAACTGTTCAATTATCATAATTACTTATTATTACTTACAAGATGATTTTAAAATATGCATTCATAATGAGCTATAATAAGTTAAGTTGTTAGTTATAATAGTTTCTTTTTTAAATGTATCCTTGAAGTGTATAATAATAAAAAGTGTAATATTTTAAAACTGTTGCAAAGTGAAGTGTTTGTGAGACAATTTCCATGAAGTTGAAACCACCACTCAAAATATAATGCCTCAAATTTAGGAAGTGGAGAAAAAAGTGTTTTAACATTAATATCTTACTACCTACCCTGCTATCTGTTAAATAAAGAGAAAAAGCTAAAAAACTTAATAAATAAATTATGTACCTGCCGTTTAATGATTTCCAAATTTTCTTTGCCATATTCAAATTCTTTTCTAATAGCTTTAGGGTCTGAAAGGGACTTGCTCTCTTTGAATGCATCTTTAACTCTTCTCAAGGCATAAGATCTGTTATATACAAAAATAATTCTGGTAATGAGACAGAGCAGCACTGAGTTGTACAACACCACACGGCATGCCTAAAAAATGAAGTCTCTCTGCCTACCATAATTATTTATATGCAGGATACTCTGGGTAGTGTGAAAATAATAAGTTACATTGCATTTAAAAAGAGCAACTGCTGATCTTTTTGTGGCTTTTATGGCAGAAATAACTTCCGATCCTGTGGTAGCTTCCGAAAGAACCTTACTACCGAAATTGTGATGTAATTTGATGATGCAAGTGTTTGTAATGGACTAATTAAAGAAAGAATATTTTAATTTGGATTTTATTGTATACAACTTGCTATATATAACTTGAGTGGGAAAACTACACTTTGGGATTTTTATAAGAATTAGTAAACTCAAAATATTATGTTGATATACAAAGCATCACGCATACGAAGTACAGTCATTATGAATTGTCAAATGTATTATCACAGGCTCACTATATCATAAAAAAATTTGAAAATAGTTCAAAATTGAATTCAATATTTTTGAGGTTATATAATACGGTTATATTATGAAACATTACCTGAAATTGTAGTTTGTAAATTTCTGAGATTCCTTCATAAGCGCTTTATATAATGATAAAATTTGGTTCCTAGAAACATTAGCAGCCATTTTTTATTATTTTTATGTTACACAAATACAAAGATTTTATTTTACTGATGAAAAATGTAAATAAAGAAACATTCCAAATCACGCTGATTACTTGACAGTTATAGATCATAAAATTATACATTCTCTTCAGAAACTATCAAATTATATTAATTTTATTTGTGTATTGCATAGTTATTTATTAATAAGAATTAATACGAATGACTAATTAAAAATAAGTATTTAATATGTTCATTGTTTTAATATTTGCACATGTAAAAGAAACGAAACGTCTATTGTTGCGTGCTACCCGTGAAAAAAATACTCTAATTTTTAGTAAAGTATACTCAATGATAAATTCGAAATGTTAATTACTATGCAAATTATATTAATATATTGACGATATGAATAAAAGACATGTAGCTAAAAAGTTATAATAAAACAATTCATTAATATAGCACTTGATGTTGAAGTTATTTATTTAAAAATTGTACTTATTTTATTAAAAAATACTTAATAAACAATTTATAAAAGAGAAATATTTAATCTACTAACCCTCATTCAAACTAAATTCATTACTGAAAACTTATTTGTTAGTTTTTCTTTCTTTAGTTTTTCTATGAATTTAGAATGAGTTGATGAGTAATAATAAATTAACAATAGATTCTCCACTAAGATATAATTATTTTTACTGACGTTATCGAAGTTTATGTTTCATATACTTTATAAGTGGGTTACATCGAAACGAAATACGTAATATAATATAGCCTATAGCACATAAACGGACTATGCAATGCAAAATAATTTTTCATTTTAAACACAGTAGTTCAGAAATAGGAACAAGCTCAAGATTAGTGCGTTCGACCAAACAAAATGTTTAGCTTTTGTATATTTTTTAAATTTAAAATTTAATCTGGTCAAAATGAAGGTTAATATGGAAGGTTAAAAAACACGTATAGATCTTAACAAGTCCTGTATCAGCAAAAGTAAACTTGTTATTGCTGAGCGATTTTAATTACGCTTTCCTGAATAGGTCTATGCCAAAACATTTTGTCTACGTTTAATTTAATAGTGATAAGACACCCCGATCCCCACTTTCTGTCGAATTCTGGAGGCATTGCGTGTTAAGTGGCGGAACTCAACGCTGCGCTTTGCCCCGAATCCAGAGCGAAGAAATTGAAATACAAATTTAAATAAATATTTCAACTCCTCGAGTGGGGATCGAGCCCCAAAACCACTTGATTCACGCTTTGTGCCACGACACAACACAGCGTGAAGCCGATTTGTTTACTAATATTGCGTTATTTTTTTTAAAATTTATAATTGTGTTGTATATATTATTACATTTTTTTATCACAAAATTTAAAATGTCTAATTATTCTTTACTTTACATTATTGTTTCCTGGATCTTTAATGTTAAAGTTATTAAAAAATCTAAAACATTATAACTTGTGCGATGCCTTGAAGCCTTGTTAAATAAGAAGTATATTACAGCGACAATAATTAAAAAAAACATAACAACAAAATAATATTTAAAGTTTCTCGTTCACTAATCTTAAAGCAATTGAATTTAAAAAAAATACTAAGTAAGGCAACTGTCATTCAAAAGCATGACAACACTAAAATGGCCGCAGTGGCCACCCCACTATGAAACCGCAGTAGCAAATATAATTCCCAACGTACGCCCGTCGTTAATTTTAAATGTAAATATTTATAATATATTATGTTTATAACGCACTTAACAAACAAGTTATGAATTAATTCTAGGTGAAACTTTTGTTTTGTGTTACTTTATATAGAAGCCTTCATAAATGTAAGTATTTAAATATGTAATAAGTGTTTACATTATGCGTCTTCGTTTCGCTCGTGAGAAACATATTATTTTCGCAATAATTTCTTAATGTAGCCTAAACAATATGTCATTTATTTACTGCATTTCCTAGTAATATATATGTATCCTACTACGCTTATTGTAATTTTCTGAAATATTTTTAGTTGTCCTTGACTTTGAGTTCAGAGGTTCATAGAAGAGTCGTGTATATTTATACTGGTTGACACATTTTTTTGTGTTTAATTAGCATCTGCTGAGATTTGAGTGTTACTCTGCTTGGGAATAAGGCTTTTAAGTGTTTGTTTTTCTTAAAATATTATAGAATTATTTAAATAAAGGAAGAGGTAATAACTGATTTATCAACCCACATCTTCCTATATCAGTTAAGAAATAATCTTTGTAAAATAAAAATAGAATGTTTATATCATGAATAGACTTGTTAAAATATAATATCTTTTTTTTACTTTACAACAGAAGATTTTTATAATTTAATATATTTTGAGGACTTTTTATAGTAGTCAATCAAGACAGAATTTTGTCATGACATAGAGAGAAACTTTTCACAAATATTTTTTTTATTTAGGTGTAAAGCTTGAGTTTACAAAATATTGTCTGTTTTGAGGCAGAGCATTTTTTTCCAGAGTTTGGAAAATGTAAATAATTGACATTTCTCAATTAGAGATTGTACCCAGTACCATCATATTTACAATCAAAACATACTCACTGCGCCACAATGCTGCCTCCAGTTAAAAAATATATATACAAATACTATATTTAAAAAATATTACAAGTATTTTTTATTCTAATATTATAAAACTTAAGAGTTTATTGGATAGAACTAACTTCAGGAACATAGAAATGTTGTCAATGAGGATGGGTGGCTCCGTGTTCAGAGCACTGGGACAGTTTTCAAGAGATGCAGGTTCATTCAAATAATGCTAACATTCAAATTTTTATGTTTTAAAAAATATATATAACTCTTATAAATTTTAATTTAACCACATTAGAGAAGTTACAGATAAAATCTAGTTGCAATATAAATCTAAATATGGTAGTAAGAATAAGAAATGAAACAATACACACAATTAGAGAAAATTATACCATTGTTTCCATGCATGTAAGAAAAAATAAATTAGTATGATAATACAAAGGACTGGAATTGGCTGCGTTTTTTTTGCTGAAGCAGTGTATAGGATAAAATATTTCCAATTCATACTTAAAAAAAATAATCAAGATTCGTCAACTGTTCAAATCCTATGTCTATAGGATTTGTTTTTCATTTCACGATTTTTACGAAATAGATAACAATAACGTAAACTCCTATTACTACAAAAATACTATTAAGCGTTGCCAATATACCACTTTCATTCTCAAAACGAAAAAGGGATATCTCTCGTTCTATTTCACGTAATTACGTATATTTTATAATAATCCTAAACAACGTTCAACTTCACCGCCAATACCAACGACACGATTTCTTGAATGAGGCGTGTGCGGCGTTGTTCCTTTGATAGGTTAATGTTTGTGTGCGTCATTCTTAACAAATGTATTGTTTGAAAAAATATTTTTTTAATTTTTGGCAAAATTTCTTTTGTTTTAATAGTATTCGGCTTTTACAGAGTAGTTAAATCTGTGATTTCATTTAAAATGGTGATCACAAAAACACTGTATATGCGGCGTTGTGTTTCGCCATCATGTAATCATACCGTGTAATTAGTTTTAATATGCATAATATTTAACATTCTTATACGCCTAAATGTCGTTTCTAATATTATGTTTCATATTTAAAGCTTTGGCTTTGGCTTGTTAACAATTTTACTTGAAAATACCACTGACTAGTAGTAACTACTACTAGTCAGTGGGCGAGTTCGACTCGCACTTGACCGGTTTTTTTATATAAAACTCCTTTGTTTTTTGATAACATATTCAAGTCCTATTCAATTAAATAACTACTGAGTATACACAGAGTATACAAGTACATATGTTTTACCCACTTCCGTTTTACATTTTGATTACAAAACAATAATTTTCTCATTATATGCATAGTTAATTATTATTAGTCATTTTACTTATAGCAAAAGTTAAAAGTCAGCTCTTTTTTCGAATTCCTGCATAATGCTAACGTATTTGGCGGAACTCAACGCCGCGCTCTATGTACCCGGAGCAATACATATAATTTGAATATGTTTTGATCGATTAGTTATCATGCATGAGCGTCGCCATTGTTGACTCAAAAAGTTGATATTTGGGATTTAGATACGTTAGTTTAGATGTAGGGGAGCCCTGGAAACCTGAAACGGGAACGGTAAAACAACGAAATTTTCTTTTTTACTTCTTAAAGTCCGCACAACACAAAAGTTGCCTGCGACGACAATTTTTTTTATAATATTCTAAAGTGTTCTTTCTATACATACCGTTTATATATGGAGTCATTTCTATTTATAATTGATTATAATGTAAATGATTATATGTATATTTCTTGGTACATACTACAATATATATTTGAAGCTAACTGGTGCAGAATACGATAGTTGTGGGTTCGATTCTTCTTCGGGCAAAAGGAAGGCTCGGCGTCTTTATTCCTACTTCGAAAAGTGAAGAACGGAGTATCTTAAAACTAGGTTCTTCAGGCTCGTCGGCATGTTTTTTCCTGTCATAATTGTAAAAAAAAGTATCTCGACTACATATAATTAAAAAGTAAAAAAGCAAGCCTATTGGGCCTGCTTTTTAACTTTTTAATTATTAAGATTAACTGACTGTCGGGACCCATTTAAAATTTGACAATGCCCACGAATGTTAACTATTGGGCTTGTTTTTTTCTCTTTAGTGTTATAAAGTCGGCTTTTTTTGTTGTTCTTTTTAATAAATACTTTTTAATAAATATTTATTTATTGTTTATACATACATAGATAATTTGATAAACACATTACCATCGGTTGCGTCGTGTAATCTGGTAATAAAGGTTATATTATTATTATTTAAATATATTTTTTTCCTGTCAAGTCATCGATCTATTTATAAACGGAATCTTTATGATGAAATCTTAAATCCTACCCTATTACCCTAAACAATACGTTACTTGTGTTAGCAGGATGGGCAGAGAAAACATGGGAACCCAGTCTTAAGACACTACCATTCTTTACTTTCCGCCGAATTCTGGAGGCATTGTGTGTTGAGTAGCGGAACTCAACGCCGCGCTCTTGCCTCGTTACCAGAGCTAGAATGTAAATCGAACCCACAGCCTGTCGCAGTTACAGTCACACGCTTGTGCTCCTGCGCCACGACTGGCCTTTGCGTCGCCTGTAAGTTACTTAGAATTAAGGATACCTCGAAATTCCAACGAGAACGGGATAGACGGGAATGTATGTTTTGTAGTTCACGCAAACAAATTTGCTAGCTGTAACTCGTTTGTCATAATTATTTTGACACTCGAGAGTTTGATATCTCGCGTATAGCATGCAGGCAGAGGGAACCTAGTGTACCCAATGTACGACACTCCATCATTCCCCACGCACCGCCCAATTTTCGATACATAGTATGTTGAGTGGCGTAATTCAGCACCATCTTATCAGAGCAAGGAAATAAAAATAATGAATTACCAATAATGGGGCGCTGTGCCCAGTTAGTGTTATCAGTTCTAAAGATTTCTCAAAATTCCAACGGGAACGGGAAAACGAAATTTAATATTTTATATTCCATGCAAACGAAGTTGTTTATTAGTCATATTTAATTTGATACTTAAAATAGTTTACATATATTAAACTAAAGTCTTACGCTGTATGCCGCGTATAGCAGGCAGAGGGAACATTTTTTTTAAAACACATGGTTCCCTACGCATCGCCCAATTTTAGAAACATATCAATGCCGGAACATAACTCCGCTCTATTTTCTGTTACCAGAGCGAGGAAATTAAAATATTTCTTTTCCCAAATGGCGTCGAACCCACAACTGTCGCGTTTCCAGTCACACACTGCGCCATGATGGCCTCATCTTATTACAATGACCTTGTGTTTTTAAGATTGAGCTCTAAAATTAAGTGGGAAAGTGAAACTGGTTTACAATAATGTGTAATACACTTGAAACAATGTAAACTTATGTATAAATGTTACGTCACATTTAAAAGTGGCCTAATCATTTTTTTATGTATTTTCTTTATAAAAATATAGTATTTATTCTATTAACTGTATGTATTACAGATTATTGTTAATATTTGGCTTTTGCTGTATACCACGTGAGGTTCTCCTCTTTTCGAACCCACAACCGTTGTTTACAGTCAAACGGTGGCCTGTGGCAATAGTCGTTGGTTCAATTTCTAGTCGGTGGAAATATTTAAATAAATATGGTAAGTGAATGATGAATAATTAAAATTATTTATGCATGTATGAATATTATATGGCTGTAGTAACCTTATTGATTCATCTTTCCGAGAACACATCATTTTACAATACTATCGTGTACATTATAACACGCCTAGTACCACTATGTCTCGACGGCGTCATTTTAAACTATAAAGTATGTCATTATAAAATAAATTCTGGATCTTAATCGATAACCATTTAATATTTTCTTAGTATGAATCTGATATTATGGCCAGCAAGACCAGGGTGACAAAAAAAGTGACCAGAGTGAACGCATTTTACAATTTTTTATAAATATACATTAAATTAAAAATCAAATCAAATTAGCTTCACGCTGTATCTCGTGTTATATATATAACCTAGTGTTAAGACACTTTGTTACTCTCACTTATCGCCAAAAATCTGGAGACATTGCTTGCTGAGTGGCGGAACTCAACGCCGCGCTGACCCAGAGTGAAGAAATAAATGTATAAATTTAAATAAATATTTCATTTCCTCAAGTGGGGATCGAACCCACAACCAGTCGATTTTATAGTCACACTTGTCACTGCGCCACGATTGGCCTTACTATAAAAAATATATATCTAAGTATACGTAAAATATTTCGTACTGAGTTATTAACTTTTTCGTAGTTCCAACGTAGATTGGAGAGTGTAGTCGCACTAAACTGGGGGAAAAACGAGATTTTTACTTAATTTTACATTCCCAAGTCGACCACTATAATCATTAATAATTGTACTATATTTTCTATTATTTAAAATGTTAATTACAGTCGTAAAGGTGCTTTCTTTTATAAAATATTTTTTTTTTATCATTATGTAGAGCTAAGCGAATAAAGTAACTAGAAATTCCATGTAGGTATTAATTATTAAATATAAAAAAATATGTTTTGATAAATTATTTAATTAGGCCTCTTTGACTGACTACTGTTTAATTAAAGTAAGAGTTATGACAATACATTTTGAAAGGTCGACTGAACAAATGTTCAAGGGAAACGACTTGCAACTAGTTTTTTTAAATAAAAAGGATTTTTTTATTTACAGTTGTATAATATTGGTGTCTATTTAGATTGTTTTGATTTTAAAGCAAAAGGTCAAGGTATTGTCTGTCGATGAGACGGGGTTCGATTCCTAGACAGTAGTAAAAGTATTTCATATTATATATTTTTATTGTTTACACACTATGCCAAATTATAAAATTGACTTTGACTTTTATGATATAACGAATGTGACCCATTTTCCTTGGTAATTAACCTAAGAGTGCCGCGAGTTTTGTGAAAAATGTCACTCGTGTCTCTCTCAAAGCTTGCCTAATTATTGATTATTTTTGATATCATAGTTTGTTGGTTTGGTTGTTAGGTCTTAAACGATGATTGTGGCTTCATATCCATTTCTAGTTATTTTTTTAATAAGATTTTTACGCTGTATCCCGCAGACAGCAAGGTAGGCAGAGCGAACCTAGTGTTAAGATAATCCCCACTTTCCGAGTGGCGGAACTCAACGCCGCGCTTTGTCTCGATCCCAAAGCGTGGAAATTGAAAATAGTCAATATTTAATTTTTTCGTTTGGGAATCGAACCCACAACCCTTCGCACTTACAGTCGTAAGCTAGTCAAATTGTCTTGACGTCTCAATTTTGCCAATATATAATAAATACATCAGCTCCACGCCGTATCTCAAAAAAGCAGTGTAGGCAGAGGGAACCTAGTGTCAAGACACTCCATTTACCAAGCACCGCCCACTTCACGGAGATATTGCAATATGCATGTTGCGTGGCGGAATTATATACGTAACCTAACCAGACCAATCAAATGTAAATAAATTCCTCCGAGTGGAAATCGAACCCACAACCGTCGCGTTTCCATTCCAAAGATGTCCCACTGCGACACGCTCATAGACGTGAGTGTATTTAACAAAAGAAGCCCTAAAATGTGCCGGAAGCCACGTACATACTGTGGATACTATAGTAGTATATGAATACTGATGTATGTATTATGATTTTATGTTTATTTTTAACTTTTGTTAAATGGATTATTAGTAAGTAGTATGATACTGTAAAATGTTGTTAACATTGTAATGTAATTAAATTTATTAATATATCGAAATTTATTTTTTTGATGTCTAAAGAAATAATTTTTTTATTATGCCATTATTTGAGCCTTAGGACAATGTAAACGCAATGATCTGCGCTCTGGTAAGAATAAGACAAACGTGACGTTGAGATCCGCTAGTCAACATGCAATTTCTCGAAAATTGGGCAGGAAACGAAATGTCTTAACTCTAGGTTCAATCTGTATATATTGCAGGGCTAATGCGCGTTACAGCGAGAAGCGAAAAAACATACAAAATATATTAAACATATTAAAAGACATTTTTTCTTACATGGTGTACTGATATATAAAGCAAACTAATTCTCTCGGATGTATGCTTAAATCTAACTAACTATGTAACGGATTTTAACGCGGTGTACATATATTTGTACTACTAGTAGTTGAGGCCGTTGTGGCGCAGCGTCACAAGCGGGCGACTGTAAACGCGACGGTTGTTGATTTGATTCCCACTAGGGGGTAAGAAAACATTTAATACTTTCATTTTCTCGCCATAGTTAAAGCAAGGCGTGACGTTGAGTTCCGCCACTCAACACGCAATACCATGCAATTATGAATTTGGCGTGAAGTGGAGAACGGAAGTGTATTAATTTTTTTTTTATAACTAAAAGAAAAATAACAAAAGGTACGGACCATAAGCCTGTAGTGTAAGAATTTAAAAAAAAAGTGTATTAATGGAGAATACTAGGTTTCCAGGTTCACTATGCCTTCACTGCTATTTGTGGTATAGCAGAATGTTAAAAAAATAAATAAACATTTTAGTCTACGAGGGCAGATCCATATCTATAAGCGGAACACTATATTATATAATGAATATAACCTCAACATCTATTTAGTAGTCTGTTAGTACGACTAACGTCTATGACTCAGTTGTTGTATGTTAATCATAGTCTCGGCAAGAGGGTCACACGTTCAACTTACTAATGTTGTTTAGTTTACAATTTAATACGTTCATTCTGTCTACTCTGCTGTGGGATAAAAAGTGAAAGGCAACGAAAATTTCTAAAAAACTCCTTACTGGGATGCTGACTTTAATAAGTTATAAGCGCGCTTATAAGAATTACGAAATAGATTGATAAGATCGTATGGCTAATTAGGTCAGAGAGTTGGGCTGATATTCAAGAGGCGCGGATTCGAATCCGGCTGACATAAATCTTATGCATATATTTTATCTACATGAACTTTCCCTTAAATTAGATTTGAATAACAACATTCGCATTCATTTAGAATTTTGGCGATTTTGCCAATTTTGTACTTTATAATTGCGCTTATTAAATTCTTACCACATACTCGTCCCACATACGTGGTGGTTATTGCTGTTTCAGCGTAATTAATATTAATAAGAGTTATTTTTATACTGTAGCAAAATACAATAGTGAAAAGTACATTTAAATCGGATATAATCTTAATACAGTTCAGTCGTGGCGCAGTGGCACAAAGTGTGACTGTAAAACCGACTGGTTGTGGGTTCGATCCATACTCGAGGAGATGAAATATTTACTTAAATTTTTCGCTCTGGTGTCGAGGCAAAGCGCGGCGTTGAATTCTGCAACTCAACACGCAGTGCCTCCGGAATTCAGCAGAAAGTAGGGAACGGAGCGTCTTCACATTAGGTTCCCTTTACCTACCCTGCTGTGCGGGGTACAGCGTGAAGCTGACATTTAAATCGGTTAAGAAACGACTGCCCATTTATTCGCTCAGTTGTCAATGCAAAGGGCGGCGTTGAGCTCCGCCACTCAACACGCAAACGCCTCCTAAATTCGGCGGAAAGTGGAAAACGTAGCGCACTAGGTTCCCTCTGCCTACCACAACGTGAAGCTGATTGCTGCGAGATACAACGTGAAGCTGATTCGTCGTTCCTAAGATTAACGTGCACAACCGACTAACAGAAATATTTAAAATTGAAGGTTTTTGGTTTTATTACAATAACATGGAGTGTCCCCAAATAACAAATTTTCTCTAATATCTTTCATGTACAGACAGAGATCATTTATTTATTACATATATAAAATTAAAAATAAAAAAAAAAATCAGCTTCACGCTGTATCCCGCATATAGCAGGGTAGGCAGAGGGAAC
>DWAO01002610.1:0-15622 GCA_018230605.1 Heliconius congener | reverse complement strand
AAGTGGCGGAACTCAGCGCCACTCTTTGCCTTGACACCAGAGCGACGAAATGAAAATATAAATATAAATAAATATTTCGAGCGGGAACCAAACCCACCAGTCGAATTTACAATCACACTTTGTGCCTCTGCGCTACGACTGGCCTCTATATTACCTTATTATATTTTTTTATATACAACTGATATGCCTTTTATATTTTTACAATATTTTTTTAAGTGTCATATGACGTGTACCGGTATCTGGGTGTGACAAGTTAATCTGATTTAAAAATAAATCAATTTTAATTTAAAAAATTACAAAAAAATATACTGATCAAGGCTTAAAGTCTTGTTGATAAATAGACATGGGATACGGAAGTAGGTGGGAATCTTTAGCAAACTAAATTAAACTTGTATAATAAATTAAGAGTAGATCTAACAACGTAATAGTTAAAAAAAAAATTTAAAAAACAAATCTTATATTTTATTACTTTATAGGAGGATCCGGACGCCGTGAAATAGAAACAGAATACTATGATACATTTGATAAATATGAAGAATATAAGGACAAAGCAAAAGAACATCATATAGAGGGTCCGGTACTTGATGCCATGGAATATGAGGACCATCGCAACCGCCATGATTACACTGTAGACATTGATTATGTTGAAAGAGAGGATAATGTGCAAGATGAAGACGAGAATTAGATTTTTACTAGTTACAGTAAAATTAATTATGATTTATTTAAAGTATATTATAGTTTTATTTTTGGACTGTAATTTGTATTATGTATACGGATGTTTCTCTTCAGAACAGCAGTCCCTTAGGTTTATAAATAAATAAAATTTTATACATTTTAAAGAGTGTTGTTCGACAAAATGTCTATAAATAACTGTTTCACTGAATTGGATAAAACATTTTTTAAATAAATAGTATTTTTAAAATGATATTATTATTAGAATACACAAGTGATGCAAATTAGTAAATTGATAATTATATTGTTTAAGCGGGCGAAGCCGCTAGAACTTTAGAGATGATTTGAATTTGTAATTCAAATTAACAAATTGAGGTCGTCGTGGCATAATGAGACATCATCTTGAGGTGAATTCCATCCACCATTCAACGCTTTGAAAGTTTAGAGGAAAGTAGGAAACAGAGTGGCTTCACACTAGGTTCCGTCTGCCCACCTTGTTATGCGGAACAAGGTATGAATCTGTTTGTTATAATATTTTATATCAACTAACCAGCAGGTGTGTTTACTTGCGATGCGACGAACAAGCTCTGCACATACGCGCCCAGCGCGTTTACGATGTCTTGGAAAATGTTTGTGGCATGCGGCTTCATGTCGTAGCACGAACAGAAGGCCTTTAGTAGATCTGGACAAGTTTACATGTTAGTTATCTTAACATGCGAATTAAAAAAAAAACTACTAAAATTCAGTTATTCCGACATAGTGTGGTGGTAATAAGTACATATTTATAAAAATAAGGATATAAATATTGCTATGTTGAAAATTTATAGTTTTATAAATTTAGCCATCATTGGAATAGTTACATTTAAAAGTTTATATAAAAAAAAAAGAATATGAATATTAATACCTGGATGTACAGTGATTCGATGTAGGACTTCCAAAGCGAGTGCTCGTTGCCACAACGGCTTGTCGGGGTCCAGGAACTTGATGGTTAGCGATAGGAAGATTTCACATTCTGTCACCTACAATACGTTGGGTAAAACGTGAACATGGAGACAAACAAAAAAAAATATTCATACTACATTAATTAATTCATCGACGCATGCGAGAATTCGCAAATGATGTGCGACGTGTTTTGCAATTCATCCAAAGCCTTTGATTGAACATTGAAATTCTGTAACTATACCATATTATGGTACACAGAATGCTGCCCTTGATCTTATTGTCTTTATTTTTATTTTTGCTTTATATTAATGTTCTACCAGTTTACGTGAAATACTTATGTACTGTTTACGGATGATACCTCTTTAATACAGAAACACACTCTTGAATAATGACGAAGTGAATAGTGTATTGTCGCTTAGTCTTCATTAGTTTGCCGAAACAATCATATACCAAAAAACTAAACGGCTGGTTTGAGGTGGGGCACAAAGTATGACGGTTATTTATATTTTCATTTCTTTGCTCTGGTGTCGAGGTAAAGTGCGGCGTTGAGTTCCGACACTCCAGAATTCGAAGTGTCTTCACACTAGGTACCCTCTGCCTGCCCTGCTGTGTACGGGATACCGTGTGAAACTGATTTTTTTAAGTAACATTATTTTGCAGTATCTATAAAAAGTATACAATTTTGTCATTAAATTAAAGACAAATCTCTCAATGTGTCAATAAATACTAGAGCTAGAAGGGCCAGAATTTTTATAAATGTAAGTCAACGTCAATAATAAATATACATTAAAAAAAATTCACATACAATGAAGCAAACAATATTTTTCTGATTTTTATAAAACTAGACTTGTTTATAGTTTTTTTAATTGGAAAATTTTCAAAGTAAATTTTCAAATTCAGGTTTCAGTCTTAAATGTGATTACTACAGCAGAGCCTTATGATTCACTTCCCAATTTTTTTGTAAATGAATATGTGATCTCACATTCACACATGAGAGCACACATCAACAGACAAAAAGAGAACATGAAATACAAAAATCATATATCAATTTTTTTCTACCCGACAAGAAATAAAAACTTAATAAAATAATATATAAATAATATAACAAAGCAAATTACTAACCAGCACATCATGATATTTATGTACAATGACCGACACGAGCCGTAGGAGCCTCATCGTAACCGGAAAATGAGGGCGCTCCGCCCCCGCCGGCGCCGCCCCTGCAGCCCCGCCCGGGATGTGGGGCGAGGGAAAGGCTGCCCTGGATATTTATATTTCATGAATTATGTATATAGTTAGTAGTATTTATATTAATCTATACTAATATTATAATGCTGAAGAGTTTGTAAAGTTGAGCGTGCTGACCTTAGTATTTATTAATTTAAATTCGGTTTCTTTTTATGTTGGATAGTTCATTTATCGAAGAAATTTTAACGCTAGGTCTTGATCTGTTTTCCCTAAATAATTTGTATTGTAAAATGCTATTTATTAAAAAAGTTGTAATTAATTCAACATTCAATTATTATAAGTAGTATATATGATGTTATATAAATCTTATAAATATCCAAAGAAATATATCAAAATGAACACAGAAAACTATGTAACTATTATATCACTCACCTATACTTAACATTTGGTGAAAACAATCTTATTATCAATGCACACACATGCTCCTTCAAGAGAAATCGAAATTCAGAGATCTGTAACAAATAAAAGTCTAAATAAATGGAGACTGTCGTGGCGCGCATGCGTGCAGCTCCTATCGTGATGATTAACGGTTCGATTTTCACTCGGCGAAATACATAATGAGGCCAGTCGTGGCGCAGGTGTACAAAGTGTAAATTTTAAACCGGTTGTGGGTACGATCCCAACTCAAGGAGTAGAAATATTTGTTTAAATGTATGTTTCCATTTCTTCGTTCTGGTGTCCAGTTAAAGCGCGGCGTCTGCCGCGTGAAACACCGCAATGCCTCCAGAATTCGGCAGAATGTGGAGAACAGAGTGTCTTAGTACTAGGTTCTCGTTGCCTATCCTGCTGTGTGCGGTATACAGCGTGAAGTTGAAATACATAATGCCGAAATACTCATGGCAACTACATGAACGTGCACACTCAGACACATGCAAAAGTTGTATTAAATTTCTTGTTTTTCATTCAAAACTTTTTAAAAACTATATTTAATAAAACATACCTTAAAAAAGACATCAGAGAAATCTGTCAATACTGTGTCTAATAACTCAAGTCCGAATGTCTTTGGCACATCTGATATGCCAACAAGCCAGTTAGCTGCATCACCATTTATTAGTTGTATTATATCCTAAAAATATATTTAGATGTTTCTTTTAACTTAGTTATATTTGAAGGTTGATTTATTTAATTATAAATTTATTATTATTAACAGAAAAAAATATATGAAAATTGCAAAGTCTGGAGTAGTCCAACATAATAACTCACTTGTAATATTAAATAAGCATCAACTGCACAGGGTTTAAGTTCCTTTGGTGCTTTGTTGTTAGCTTGCATTCTCACATCGGCTGGGTTGACCTTCAATGAACCTACAAAAAATATGAATAAAAGTTACTTATAAGTCATAATAAAATTAAGCCAAAAATACTTATTTAGAAAATGTATAAAAATTTGAATGTAGAACGAATCCTTCCGAAATCCGAAAGGAAACCGGCCACCTGGTGTCCCGCTACGTTCAAATTTTATATGTTTTCTAAATAAGTATTTTTCTTTCCTAAGTGAGGAATAACATTTAAAAATGTTCAAAAAAAATTAAGCCAATTAATAGAAAAATATATATTTTTTGGCGATACATATAATTTTAAGTAAAAAAAAAATTTGCTTTGTGATATGACAACTATATATTACTAAGCACAATAACAAGACATAGCATAGTAGAACCTAGTGTTATGACACTCCATTTCCTTTAAGACACTTCCATTCCACACTTTTTGGCCAGTTCTGGTTCTCTCGTGATGATCAGTTGTGTCGCCGATCGAGTCGAGAGTTGCCGTTGAGTATCTGATGAATGGTCTCAAATAATGTATAGTTATAAAATAATCTGTATGTTACCATTGGCTTCAGCTAAGGCCTTCTCAAACACAAGAGCTACAAGTTGTCGCACTGTGGCTGCTGCAGCATGACTGGTGCTCACGTCGCGAGTCTCACTCGCCGGCACCATTTTCATACACATTACCATTGTCTAAAATAAATAACAATAGTTTTAAAAGTAATAAAACATTTTTTATGCTTCACACTGTATCCTACAAATGTTAGCCAAATCTGTATAAGAAACCTAGTATTAAGATACTCTAACATTTCCCACACCCTCTAAATTTTGAGCCATTACCTGTTGTGTGATGGAGCTTTCAATGCTTTTTTGTTACCAGAGCCCACACTCTAGTCACTCCGGAAAAGTGAGGAACGACAATATTTAATTCCCATGAGTGGGAATCGAATCCACACAGAGTGCAATTAAATAATGTTGTTCCCCTACAACAGTCTCGTGGTCATAACCGACCAGGCGCCTGACCATTAAGGCGCAGCACAAAGTGTGACTGTAAAACCGACTAGTTGTGGGTTTGATCCCCAATCGAGGAGATGAAATATTTACTTAAATTTATACTTCCCTTTTTTTCGCTCTGGTGTTGAGGCAAAGCGCGGTGTTGAGTTCTGCCACTTAACACGGAAAGCCTCCATAATTTAGCAGAAATTGGGGAACGAAGTGTCTTACACTAAGTTTCCTTTGCCTACCCTGCTGTGTGTGGGATACAGCATGAAGCTGATATTTTTTCTTAAAATTAGAAATTGTAATATTGACAAAATTATATAATTATAATAGAAATAGGCAGTGGAGAAGTAGTGGAGAGTTAGTATATCTTGTTTACATCTTTAAATTGTGTTAATTAAAAAATGTGTGTGTGTGTAAGTAAAAAACATCATAATTAAAGTGGTATCATAGCCACTTAAAAATATTTTATTGTAATAATACATCTCAATACACATTTGTCAGAATAGACTGGAATTAATAAGACCAGATTAAAATATAAATCAATGAATCTAAAACATTTTTCTTTTTTTTAATAAACAAAAGCTCAAATTATGATAGCATAACTATATTTGTGGTGGAAGCAGACAATTTCATAAATATTCACCATATATTTTATCCTGTATGTATTACAAAGCTTAAATTTATAACTCACCCTAGCCAATGTATCACCATGTACTAAATCAGATGTTGTCATCAAGAGAGCAGCAAGTTGTAGCAGTTTGAGTTCCAATGTGCCAGTCTGGCCAAGATTATATAAACAATCAACAACATGTCGAGCACCCTTAGCATCTATCCCCTGTTGAGCTATCAATCTCTGAATTGTTCCAAGGCAGAACTGTAATTGATATAAGAATTATTGTATGATTTTTCTTGTGGATATTTATCTTTTTATTAATTATTTTGGTAAATATTTTTTTGGAAAATCATGTGTTAGTTTTATTTCTTTCAAGATATATGACTATTGTAGATGAATTATATTTGATTTTCTGTCAATTATTATAGTAAATGTTTTTTTTTTATTAATTACTTTAGTCAATTTAATTTAAAAACTATATTCTTATCTTACTATTTTTAAAATTACAATTTTATAATATGTGAAAATATCTGTAAATAATAATATAACTATAGTAGGTATATTTTATTTTATATAAATTATTTTTTATGCTTAATAATTTTTGAATTCAATATTATTTAAGAAATAACATATTTGTAACACTCTCAAAGTCACTTTCAAAGCCAATAGGAAATATACATTTTTAATCATACATAATAAATAAAATTATAACAGAGTACACAAAACATAACATATTCACATTATGAAACATCTAATCATACTTTGTTTGTAGAGTTAGGGAAAAAAATATTATCTATTCAAAATATAGGATGTAAACAAACAATTGCATAATTACCTTTATAATTTTTATATCCTTTGATTCACATCCTTGCACTAAAGGATAAAGTATTTGATTGACCACTCCATATAATGAAGCTTGAGGATTATTTGAGGCCAATGCCAATTTTTCAATAGCTTCATCACAAGCCTAAAATATCGTATAAAACATGTAAACATACAGCTTATCAGTAGTTTTTGCTCATTATTACTATAAAACTGAATACCGGATATGTATTGCTATCAATAAGTAGAAGTAATTTTGAGCTCATTTAAGTAGTTTAACCATTTTAAGGAAATAGTATAAAATATTTTAGTTTTTCTAATAACTCTAATACCTCTCTTATCTGTGGATATTTCTTCTTAGTTTCTAAGCTGAGAGTTTTGAAGTCATTTTGAAGGACATCCATGAATTTCTTCGTAGAGTCGTCGCCGGTTACAGCACTGACAAATGCCATGTTTATTCTGATAAATTCTTATTAGTTTTTCACTTCATGTTTCATGAGAAATTAATATAAATTAAAAATGTGCCAAGTACACAATCGACATCACAATTTTCAGTTCAAAAACTGTTGGTGTAATGTCATTCACGAATAACACATTAAATATTACGTTTTAGTTAAAAAAAATCTTACTTTTTGTAATAATGAGTATTTTTTTGCCAGTTTCTTTTTTGGACATAAAAGATTATTTTTCTTTAAGTATATGCACTAACTATAATTTCAATGAGTGGTTTCTAAACTATAAGTGTTCCATTTCATAATATAATGCATTTTAAATTGTAAATGAAATAAATAAATTTTTTTTTATAATTTTTAGTTGTTATATATACATTTCTATAGTTGCTAATATATATAATTAATAAATTTTATTTTCCTTGCAATTTTTTTACCGCTTAGACAATAATTTAAAGATACTTAAAAATAATTTGAAATATATCATGTTTTATATGAATATATCGTTTCTATTTATTTGTATTGTAAGATGATTCAGAATGCTTTTTATATTTATACAGTGAAAGTGAAAAATAAATTATTGAAAAAAGATCGATGACCCACTTTTTTTCGCACTAAATTTTAAAGAGTAGCAACATCAGTTTACTGATTGTGCAGAAGAAAAAACAATGGTGTGATTCCAGATTTTTATTTGTAAGTATTTATAGAATCGAATATCAATTCAGCTAATGTAACGTTTATGCGTCGATTAAAAGTTATACGTGTTTGACGATGCGGATCCCAAGGTATAAAACGTTCTGAGTTGTCCAAAAATACATGCTTTGTGAGCTTGACGGACTGTCAGTGCAAATTTTACTCTATTTATTCAGCTTGATTTAGCTATGCGCCATTCGTATTGTAATAAAACGGCCGATGCATGCAGATTTTAGAACATCTTTAAATAAATCCTTAAGTTATGCGAGTGGAATGAACAGAAATTTGAAGTGATTCAGGCGTAAACCTCGCTGCAGTGTTGGTGTTTTCTCGCATTGCATATCTGCCGGCACCTAGTTTAACTTAATTGTGTCGTTCGCCTAGTGTTTTGTTATTACGTTCGTGACGAAAGTAGTGTGTTGACCTTTTATAATCATTGAATTAATCATTCTTGCTGACAGACGTGTCAAGTTCTGAATCGCATAATCGGAGACGATAAACGATGCAACATGTGTTTTTGTGTATTGAATCTTCATTTGAATCGTACAACAGGTATAAAGTGTAAAAGCTCAACCCACAGTTATGAATCAGTCATTAGACTTTTTGTTTAAACTATAAATTTCTTTTTTATCATGTTTCAAATAGAGTTTTATTTCAGCTTCTTAATATTGACAACTTGTTTATGAGTTATTGAACCTAATTACCATATACTTATCAAGAAAGTGTCTTAATTAATATTTTCATATCTCTTAAGATTATAAATTTTATATTAATTGTGAAAATATCCACAAAATGTTCGAAGTCTTGCACAAATATAATATCTGTACCATTTCTCTATCACTTAATTGATCTGGATTGCATCTTTACTCAAATGAACATCACCAGTTGTTGCTTACATTAATAAATAATCTTGTCACTGATTTGATAGATAACTATATATAATTTTGGTTTTGGTGGCAAGAAATGATGTGTATATTTCTTCTTCCTTGATATACTATTGAGTAGTTCTGTAACAAGATATAAAATCACAATGTCATTAATTTTTTATTTTTTATTAAGTACTTTTTCTTGTTTCAGATAACATCTTTAAATAATCAAATCCTGCAATAATTTTCCAAAATTTCCCTCAAGACTGTATATATTATAGAATAATTATAATTTGGTTGGTTTAGGTAATGAGCGATTGCTATGGAAGGATGCCAACCGTGCGAGAGAGAATAAAAAGACGGAATTAGTTATTTATTTATTTTATATTTAATTAATAAATAGCTTTACAAACCAATATATCCATATTGCTAGCCATTCATTATATCCTAAACTAAAATTGTAAAGGAAATGATTTTAACAAAGTCCTGAGATTGTGATGTATTTCCTTATATTTATTTATTCAATTATTTTATCATTGTTAGTTGTTAATTAATGAGATAAAGTATAAAGTTATCACTATGAATATGAAGTGCGATAGTTTTTAATTTTGTGGCTTGATGGAGAATTATGGACAATATGGCGTCCAATGTGTCTTTGCGCAGCAACAAACAGAGAAAAGACAATCTTATTACCAGGAAGCAGGACAAAAGCCCCGAAAAGACCATCAGGGGTACAAGGGGAGCGTATCGTGGTATACCATCGACTTCCAAACGCGATGAAGATGCTGATGGTTCAACGGAAAGGTTGGATAGGCCCAAAAAGTTCATTTCCCAGAACAAGAGCAACTATGGGCTAGGCAAGAGGCCCGATTTCTCTCTGAAGAATAGAAACGTGCATTTGGCATCCTCGCGATATGGACAGGTGAGTGGATCAGTTACAAGTATATTTACATTTCTATTTGTAACATTTTGTAATTTATCATAGATACGATAAATTATAAACACGATGAAACGATGTAAATCTACGATATGCTGGCCAAATTTTTACGTCAAGGTTTCAAAATCACAAACCAAAGAGCTAAGATTTTTTTTTGTTACTTTTAAATATCTTATAATGTGTTAATTATTACATTAACATTTAATTAAAACTTATATCGTGCTTTCGCGTAAGCCCGCAGCTAGCCTTTCATAATTTTTATTATACATAAATTATTTAATAGACAGACTTACAGCCCACATGAAACCTATATGATAGCTTAGGAAACCAAGAAAGAGCAAATGCATTTTAATACTGTTATTTGATGATAGATAATACAATTAATTGTCTGTTATGGTCGACATAAATACTAATATTTATATGTTTAATTTTTTGCCAGCAGGTTGCTTAAAGAAAAGCACATTTAAAATAACTAAATATTTCTAATACCAACAACATGGTGATTTAAAATATTGATTACTTTCTTAGTTAGTTCATGGATTTCGTAGTATGAACGTGTATAATTTTCGAATATTTATTTTAAAAATCTTTTGAATTATATATTATTTTATACAAAATATAGGAATATAATAAAGCGCACAAGGATGTTACAAGTTTTGTGTGAGGAAAACATTAGAGGATGCAGACATCCTTTTGTTATTTTACCCTATAATCAAAGATTTTTGTAGGTCAGAGATATATTTGCGACACGTTAGTGAACTACGGCCTAAGTGGTATATTAAATTATCGTACTGAAATGCGAGTTGAATTCAACCAGTGCTGCAATGTGAGAGATTTTCAATTTATAATGCAATTACGTTAACGCTATTGTGACGCACTTGTTGTTTAATTTAATGCGATAGTCTCGTATTCCAAATTTCCCTCGGTAGCCAATTTGTTTCCCCTGGTCCTGAACCTGGTCGGTTTCCAGTAGGCGCGAGCTTGATTCCCGCAACGTTAAAATTTTTATACGTTTTCTAAAAGAGTTTTTTTTCATAAGTATAGAATAACACTTTATAAATGTTAAAAATAGTTATTTGTATTTATTAATGGTATGAAAAGAAAATAGTCATTTGTACTATTTTTTTGTTTATTAACACAAACATTAATAGAATCGAAGGATGTTTCCACAATATAGTTAGGCGCGTATAGAAATGTGATGTTGTTTTGTTACTTTTGCTGCCCTGCTCCTCGCTATGTAACGAGTAGTAAATAGGCGCAAGTTCAAAATGGATTCTCCTCTCTCTCTAAAACTAATGCAGTAATTGGTTGAGAAATAAAAATAAATATTTATTTTATATAATAAAAAACAAACATTATATTTTTTTCATTACCTTAGTAAAACAAATTACCATTATAAAACATAACCATTTTAATGTATATTACTATTCATTGTCACAAGAAACTAAAATTTATATTCTTAATGATACTTTCCTGAACTGGAAGTTTTGTAATCCTAATAGGTTTTGCGTGTTGTATTCAGTGCCATCCAGGCCGAACTACCGTCTTATCATAGTTTTTGAGCACTTTTTTGTTACAACTATTATTTTGTGTTATAATCCAATTAGAATATTATATAATTATTTTTTATAATTTATATATTTTTTTTTATATTTCAATGTGGATGAGAAAATCTTAAAATTCTTCATTTTGGTTTATTTTGAGGTGTTGCATGATTGACAGAGGCTCACTTTGAGTAGACCAGGGGAGCGTCATTATTCTATACTAAATAATATGGGTGAAGTTGAATCCTTCACAAATCATCGTTTAATAAAACAAAAGCGTTAAAATTATTTCTTCTTTTTTATTATAACTCACTCACTCTATATACTAAGAAAGTAATCAATATAATTGTACAAATTATAAGAGTGAACAATTAGCCCGGTTAAACTTTTTACTCCATTTTTAAAACTGAACTTTCCTGCCTTTCATTATGCTAAAGCAAAAGTTTTAAAAGATCTTATATCAGAGTACCTACATAGCATGTAGTTGTAAATTAAAAAAAAAATCAAATTAAATCAGCTTCACGCTGTATCCCGCACACCGCAGAGTAGGCACAGGGAACCTAGTGTTATGACAATGTTCCCCACTTTCCGAGGATTTTGGAGGCAATTTGCATGGCGGAACTCAAAATCTCTAAATGAAAAAATGTAAATTTAAATAAATATTTCATTTCCCTGAGTGGGGATTGAACCAACAACCAGTCGTGTTTACAGTCACACTTTATGTTCCTGCGCCACAACTGCGCCTCAGTTGTAAATTCTGGTCCTGAAAATTTGTTGAGTTTCTGCAATTGAGCAATTTCTTCGTTTCTTTAAATTAAATAAATTTAAACTGTGGTTGAAAAACTAGTTTGCTTATCATCACGCGAAATAGATAAAAACGACCGAATGCGTTCCCACTCGGAGGAATAAATTATGTTTATTTCCTTCCTCTGGTAACATGATAATGCGCGGAATCGAGTTCACTTAACACGCAATATTTCGAAGATATGGAGAAGAGGTACTTCTAGTAGGAACCTAGTGTTTGTATTCTCTTCATTTCGTGTTTCACGTCATTATTCATGTGAATAATGTAGTGTCTTGACACTAGGTTCCTACTTCCACAAAAAAAAGGGAACACACACTAAACATAACTTTTCGTTTTTCATTAAGGATTCGAACCCTCAACGAACGCATGTACAGTTAAAGTGAATTTAGCAGATTAATTTCGAAGCCGTCTTTGTTATTACCCGGCGTGATCAAGATATTGTGACGTATCGTCTGACATGTTTTATTCTCGCTCAGAATAAACTCGGTGATACCATACAACGATAAATGTTTGATAATGTCATTAATATCCGTTACATTTGATGTTTTGTAGTTATGTGCGTTGTATACGTCATACATATATACCTACATTAGTATTTAAAATAATTTCCTTAGTTTTATGTTATTTTATTTTTATATAGATTTCTTATATAAAGTGGAAATTTACTCATAGGTATAAGTCACACTTAGTGTAAATTTCCAGTAAACCATTTTAGTATTGTTGTTGACTGTGGGCATAAATCCCGCTCAAGATAATCTTTTTTTTACTAAATAAATCAGCCGCGCCTTTAGAACCCTCTGGCCTTCACTGAAATGTAGAGCTGTGTCACTCTTATAAAAATCTCGTGTTTCCTGTTTCCGTAGGATTTTTTTAGAAATCCTCAATTATTCCTACTCTCCCTAACTTTTATATATGTAAAATAGCAATTTTACATAGTTTCGCCTGCATATTTTCCATCAGTCACTCGTTAACACAAGAGTTTTATATATATTTTATATATAAATATAAGTATTTCTAATTGTTCCTATAAATTCATTGAAAGTAACTTCACGAGAAATAGTCGATTATAAACATATAATCAATGATATGACATTATAGGTCACTTAAAATATTATAGAGTTTTTAATTGATTATTCCGGGTCACCAGCTCCTTGTAATGGCGTTGATTCTCACCCTGTGCCCAAGTATAGAAGGATACATACGACCTTGTAGTGGCCTAGCTGTTTAGTGTTAGAAGGTGGGTCAAGTGCACTTCGATTCTCGGCAAGTGCACTTATACTTCATGGCGACTTATTTTAAAGAGATCGTCTAGCGCATACCTAAGCATTTTTAATTTAATTTACAAAATATTTTTATCATGCAAATTTACTTATTATGCAATGTGATTCGTGTATGAAAATACGAAATTTTATAGATAGAAAATTTAATAGATTTATTGGGATCTCGATATCATTGAGAATTCTTATAACGTTTCTTATTTGAACTTACATCGAATGCATTACACTAGGTAAACGGAGAGAAATCTTTTAAATACTGATTAATTATTGACTGTAATTCGACAAATATATGTAGAAGGAACATACTTAGATTTTCTAACCTAACATTTCTAACCGAATTTGCCCTATAATAGCAGAGTTAAAATGCACCCGTCCGAGTAAAAAATAACCGATATTTACATTAAAAATAAATAAATACAGTATGTATTGAACAAATTGTTACTGTTTTGACGTTATTATTTAGGAGCCTTTTAATTTACTACCAACTCAAAACTTTTAAAAAAATGCACATACATGACTACATATTACAAATTTAATATTATCTATCTCCTATGACTCAAATCGTTACTTTCGGTAAGATAAACACTTAATACTTTACATAAAGACATCACTTTTACTATCTCGAACGTTTACGAGATAATCCATCCATTTCAACTATGTGCTTTTATGTCAAATTCATAATTCTTTTTTTTACCTAAATCTTTCGCCTTTGGTGATGCGATTGACGGCATCATGATAAATTCAAGATTCTTTAGCAGAAGGTTGGGGGTTCAAGTCGAGCTACTAAGATATGTCGTGAGGCCGTCGTGGGACAAGGGCACAATGGTGCGACTGTAAACACGACGGTTGTGGGCTCGATTCCCACTAGGTGGAATGAAATATTTAATATTTTCATTTCCTCGCTTTGGTAACGAGGCAAAGCGCGGCGTTGAATTCTGACACCCAATGCCTTCAGAATTCGTCGTAAAGTAGGGTCTTAAAACTAGGGTCTTAGGTTCTCTCTACCTACATGTGATGGATATAGCGTTTAGCTAAAAACATGTATCATATAGGCCTTTAGCTATTATGCTTACCGTTATAAATCACGGGATCAAGCTGCCCCACCCCATATAACAATCTATCTTATGAGTGTAAAGGAAAACAGCACAGTTGACTTCCACCACTCAACACGCAATGCCTCGACAAACTCGTGTAGATGATGTGTATTTATCGAAATCGATTACGTCAGGAGCAATTTGCTTAACAATGTAAATACGACGAAATTAAGATTCCGCTGACCAAATAATTTGTCGTCTACAATAGTAAAACAAATGACCTTAAACATGTTTATTTAATATACAAAGTAATATTGGGCACTATATTTTATTTATATGTTTTCAGCTATTTTTCGTCAATACTTGCTAATAGGTCGCCCAGCACGTGAACGTGTTTGTGAAACCAGTAGAAAAAAGTCGGACGTACATCTGATTGTTTCGAATTTTTCTTTTAGTCTGTCCTCGTCCACTGCTAGATATAGGGCTCTCTAATGGCACGCCATGAGCTCGGTCTTTAGCTCTTCGTATCCAGCTGTTTATCATTTTTCTTTTATTCTTTAAAATTTTTAATTACCACTCTTCTATACTATTCTATACATCTATAATAAAATTGTGTGATCGCCGTCTGTACATTGAAAATATATTTTTATCTGTTTGTCTGTGCATGCCAATACCATTCCTTTTAACCCCTCCAAATCTTAGAGTTTGAGATTTGGAGGGATAACTGAAAGTAGACATTCACGTGCCAGAGCAGATTTTAATACCTTGCCTTGCATAAAACTAAACAAGACATTAATGCCGTTATCTGTAAGAAATTTGACTCTTATAATTGATAGCCATTTATCGTGGTTCTTTTTACCCATCCGTACTAAAACCACTGTTCCTAATGAGGAGATTCTCGACAAACTTAACCAACTTCAGAATATGTGTTTGTCTTATCTTCACATGTCTGATTTCCGTCGGCAACTGGATTGGCTTCCTGTGCGTTTACACCGTAATAGGAACATTCTCACTATTTTTTTAAATATTTTATAGTTATCCTCTCCTCTTTACTTAAGGGAGCGTTTTCAATTGTCACTTTCAAGTGACTACCTAGACGCTCCTGTGTTACACTAAGAAAACTATGTTTAATACCTTTTTCTATGAAAAATCTTTCACAATCCAGGCAGCGCGCTTATGAAACTCACTTCCTAACTCTACACTGGCTGGCAATCCGTCTCTCAATACTTTTAAAATCAGATTAAAACAAAACTTTCTTAACCTCAATTAGAATTTTGAGATTTCGCTTTGTCTTTTTCTTAATTATTTTAATTTTTCTATTTCAACTTCTTTATGTCATTGTAGTAATATTTAAGTACCGCACCCGAATCGTTTTTGTTAACATCTCCTACATTAATATGTTTCTGGTAGAGATCTCTATTAGAGATAAGTTATCCGTTGTACACATTCTTTCT
>DWAO01002609.1:0-15622 GCA_018230605.1 Heliconius congener | reverse complement strand
TTAACACTAGGTTCCCTCTGCCTACCCTGCTGTGTGCGGGATACAGCGTGGAGCTAATTTAATTTAATTTTTTTATAAACATTTCATTTCGTCGTGTCAGGATTGAACCCACAGCCAGTCGATTTAACAATCACACTTTGTAACTTTGCGCCACGATTAGTTTATAGTTTGTTTCCCTTAACAAATCGATGGAACCTGTTGTTTAGACACTGCGTTCTCATTAAAACCGTTGATATCATCGTATCACTACAAGAGAGCGTATATATGATGATCGTAAGTTCGATCACTGTTGGAGGGAAGAAATTATTTTCCTATACTTGTTGGTGAGAAGAAAATAAAGTGTGGTGTGGAGTCTTTCAGAAATGGAAAACGTAGAGTCTAAACACTTGTTTCCTTGTCTTCCGTGCTATATGTAGACAGTGTGAAGCTTAAAACAAAAAAAATAAATAAAAATCTCGTTCTCTTACATCATAGACCGAGTGCGTGTAACTCAGTAATTACCTAACTAGTATATAATTATTATTTGTAGAATCATGTTAAGAGCGTAATAAGATACTTGCATCCAGCTGCCACTGGATATGTACGCCCGTGATATAAAACGATTGTTCAGATAAGAATTATATTATGTTATTTATATTTAAACGGCACATGCGTCTGACTGTAAACAATGGATGTGGGTTCGATTTCTACTTGAGGGAAAGAACTTTTATTTATTAAATTTTTCATTTATTCGTTCTGGTAACAACACCGCCACTCAACACGTGATGCCTAGAAAATGAGACAGAGTGTCTTAACACTAGATTTTTGTGCCTTGCTAAATACGGGATAGAGCGTGAAGTTGAAAAATCACGAGAGGTATGCAGGTGTAAGTCTCAAATTAGTATCTTAGTATAAAGAGATTAATGAGAGTAGACGAGGCGAAAGAGGAGGCGCTAGGGATAGAGCGTGAAGCTTAGTAAGCGGGACTAACTATAACTTCTTGCATTATCCCACATACAGTAGTGTAGGCAAGAAACCTATCCTCCTCTTTTCTCCGAAAATCGCCGCGTCTTGTCCCACCAGAGCGGTGATATAAAAATATTTTATTCCGCCGACTAGAAATCGAACCTACAATTATCAGGACTAAATTAAGACGCTTTACAATGAGCTTTTAAACGGTAAATAAATGGCACGGATTTGACCCGGCTACTTTAAATTTTGTGTCCCAAAATGAGCATAAATATTAAATATGCGAGACAAAATAAAATGAAGGTCATTTTTTGAATTTCTTTCTAAAAAAAATCTATATATTTATTTCTTCTAAAAATCGATAAACGACAATAAACTTCATTTTGTCTTTCGACATAGTAATTGCAAGTGTTTTTAGACAAATTGCTTTACGTGACCTTAATTCAGTAGATTAATGTTAGGCCTTTTAGCAAATACTATCGCGTACTGTTTATGCGTCCAATACTTATATACAATTAGTTACTAAAAAAGCGATCAAGTGCGAGTCGGAAAGAACCGATCATAGATATTTGGGGGCTTATTTGGCTCCAAATAAGGTGGATGTAGTTGCGGTATCAAACAGAAGAGAGAATAGATGGAGAGTGTAAAAAGGTGGACGTACTGGAATGGAATGTATTTATTAGAATGCTTAAACGCTATGCAATAAACTTAGGTTCCAATCTAAAATAATTTCAAATTGAAATTTCATATCAAACCACAGTAATTATAGTAAATCATATGTATAGATAGATATACATACAGAAATATATATATACATATGTATAATTTTTTTTTTTTTGTTTTTCTTAAGTTTATTTATTTTAAAAAGTGAAATGGGGCGGTGCAGGTTGTATAAAATTTTAGGCTGAAAATTAAAAGAAAAAAATACCATTGTCTTATACAATAAAAAAAGGAAAGGGGAACATAGAGAAATAAGTTACTTTAAATACTTAATTATAAAACGTGGAACCTGGAACCTGGAAACCGACCAGGTCCAGGACCTGGTCGGTTTCCAGGAGGCGCGGGTTCGAGTCCCGCTACGTTCAAATTTTTATACGTTTTATAATTAAGTATTTATCTTTCCTAAGTGTGGATTTCCTAAAGTGTTAACTTTAAAAATGTTTAAAAAAAAGTAACTTTAACTTTTAAAGAAATTTAAAATTATTTTTCTAATAAAACTTAAAATAGATATCAACATTACTTTTAACTACACTATTACAGAAACTACAAGTGTAGATGGACCTCAATCTATTGTTACATGCAATTCTAGCGTCGTGGGTGTCAATTGTGATGATTCATGGGATGCATGGTGGGATGAGACTCTTTAACCTTGGCCCTAATTTCTTATTAGCCTACAATGGAATGTAATCAATTCTATGTACATATAGTAGGTATTGTTCTTAATTTTTGAGTGATCTCTATTATCTAAATTTCTTGTAAGTTCTCGCATATTTCAGGACGTAGGAGGAGCTACCTCCTAGGTAGAGAAAACTTGATGTTAAGACATTCCGTTATCCACTTTCCCCCCCTGTTTACTAGACATCGCGTTTTGTGACGGAACCCAACGGCGTATTTTCTTTTTTTAGAATACAAGTAAATATAACCACTCCTGAGAGGCTTTTTGTTCTAATCGAATCTGTCACCGTTATCAGTGAGATATTGTCCCACTTCGTCGCGATGGCCTCAAATAACAATTACCTAAATTAACAATTGTAGATTGAAGACGTCGTGGCGCTGGGGCAGAAGCGTGTGACTGAAAATACGACGGATGTGGGTTCGATTCCAACTTGAGAGATTTAAATATATATTTTTTTCTTTTTTCGCCCTGGTAATGAGGCAAAAGAGCGGCTTTGTAATTTCACATTTGGATTTGGCGGAAAGTGGGGCCGGTAGTATCTTAATGGATACCGGAGTGTCTTAACACTATGTTCCCAGATTCCCTCTGCCTCTTACTAAAAAAATACTGAATTGAATGCTCGCTTCTAGGATATTCGGCTAGCACTCTAGTCTAATAAGCTAGATGGTGACATTCCAAAGTATTAGTTCTCTATTAATTTTTAATTTAAATATGCTGTTGGAGTCCAATTAGTTACTACAAATGAAATATAGATTATATAAAAAAATGTTATCCGTGGAGAAATAAATTATTTTTATCTCCTCGCTCAGGTTAGAAGAAGCGCGACGTTAACTTCACTCAACACTCAACACGCAATCTCGCAAATTCTGCGGTGTGTGAAGGAGTGTCTTAACACTAGTTTCCCTCGGTCTCCTCTATAGAATGGAGCCTTATCCAAATACTGCCTATTTCAAGTTCGTACGTAGTTACTTAAGTTAAGTTTTAAGTTCGTACGTTCTTACTTCAAGTATGAGCAAAATGCGTTGAAATAACACATTACATTAGGTATGAATATTATAATTTATTGCATACAGTTTCGAAAGGAGCCTTCAGAAATTTTGACACCTACACTCTGTTAGAGCAATAACAAAAGGAATAATTAATCTTGAGCATGTAAATATTAAACGGTTTCCAAATACTAACACAATATTATGTTTGTTATGTGGAAAATGGCAACCATGTATTTGGACTTTCGCAGGAATTATATGCCAGAAGATTTAGTTCTAAGCCTAGTTTATGTGGCAGGAAAAACTATCAGCTTCACGCTGTATCCCGCACACAGCAGGGTAGGCAGAGGGAACCTAGTGTTAAGACACTAATTAAATCTATAATGAAGTTCTTAAAATAAACTGATTTGGCATAATTCAACAACATTCTGACTACAAGCGCTGGGTTCTGTTCCTATTTCAGGCATAAATCAAATATTTGAAACAGAAAAACACCCGGGTGCTATTGTTATCTAAGGTGAAGGTAACAGAAATGAAAATAAATAATTCCCTTGAGTATGTGTCGAACCTACAATCACTCCACTTTAACAAGCTATCCAACCGCTTATTTTACTACACACTATATAATAATATTATAAATTATTCCATTATTGTATATTTTTTATGACGAAGTTAAAATACCATAATGTTGGGAAAATTAGAAAATATCTTCAGTGATCTATTAGAAATTAAGAGTTGTTTATAACACATGACTCATTCGAAGTGGCCGAGGTGACTCTGACCGCTGTTAGTACAAGGGGTTACATCGAAATCTTTTTTTACGTGACTGTAATCTTTCTTGACAAAGGGACTACACATAAAGATATTTTTGCATTTCAAACCAGACTATAAATGCGACTGTTATGGATTCAATTCCCACTTGGGGTAGTGAAATATTTAATATTTTCATACCTCAGCTCTGGCAACGAGACAAAATTTCCGTTTTTTTTTTTTTAAATTTGATAGCTATATGATTAATAGAAATATTAGACAGGTAGAGCTGCAAGTGACTAAGTAATAAAACATAAATTACACAAATATTGTTATTATTAATAATCTTGTATAATATATTAATATTATACATATATAATATATTGATATTATACAAGACAATTTTTCTTTTTCTGTTTGTATATTTGTTCCTTGATTTATAATTCATTCCGTTTTAGACATGCGTACTCCATTAAAAAAAATATAAAAATAGGAATCGAACCTACAACCACGTGTGTTCCATACAAACACGACACTAGTCCAATATAATTAAAACACAAATACAATTTAATTACAAAGAATTTCAAGAATACCGTCAAAAATCTACGAAATTACTGTACAAATACATAGTAAAAGAAGCGGACATTCCACGCTTTCTAGCCCCCAACTAATTATACGCGGCACTAAGCTAATAGCTCTCGTGTTTTACTAAAAATATATATTTCTGTTATGCAACGTCCCTATTATATTATTATATAATAATTATATTTTGTAGACTAGCTTTGTGATCGTGGTTTTACCGCTTTTCCCCATGAGATGTATTTTGCGGTAAGACTTAGTTTACTTACAATTTACAAAAATCCTATTTTTATTTAAAAAACCATACGTTCTCATCAAGCTACGTCGAAACATTAATACGTGTGTTACAACTTATTTATGTTGTTACTATCTATGTAGGGAGATTCTTACAAATTTGTAAAAAAAATAAATTTGTTTAAAAAAATAATCCTATTTTTCTTTACTAAGTAATAGTTTAAATTTCAAAGCAATGCTCAGCTGCAAAGATTAATATTTAGGAAAAATAAAGACGTTGGTGGTGCAGGGGCGCAAATGTATTAATGTATAGAGGGCAGAAAAGATTGAGGGTTCAATTCTCACTCGAGGAAATATTTATTTAGGATTTTTATTTCCTCGCTCTGGTAGTGTGGCAAAGCGAAGTTTCGCCGCTCAACATACAATACTTTCAGAATTCGACGAAAAGGGGAGAAACGAAGTGTCTCCACACTAGGTTTCCAGATTTTTCCATGTAAAGCAAAAAATTATAATTAAGACTGCGCAGGTATTCATTTGTCATTTATTGTCAACATAACTGATATATAAATCATCCAAATATTTACTATTGCTTAAAGTTTTAGTTGTTATATTTTTGAAGTAATAAAAATGTGTTAATAACATTTTTAATCGTTACATAAAAATAAATACATAATTATTAATTCTCGTAATCGTAAAATTAAGAAATTAAATTATAAATTAAACCTTGTGTTTATAATTTATACATATTGCGGTAATATGTTACACTTTGTGAAAGAGTAGACAGTGGGAATTTAGTGTAAACACACTCAATTCTCCACTTCTTGTTATACGGCCTTTGTCTATGCGGGTGAAAAAGATAATAATTTTAAAACAATAATTTCCCTGAGTTTGGGTCGAATCCGCAATCCTCGCGTTTAAGGTCGAAGCTGGTCGACTACGCCATAATACACCTAATAATATTTTTTTAGCATGTCCGTACAATCTTGTACGTCCAGTTCACATCGATATATAGGAATGTCGCAGGTGTCTTTAAGGTAATTTCAATGATATTCCACGCATATGCGGTTTAAGAATTGTCCTTGTTACTATTTTAAGCAAAGCTGGCTTTTTGTTATGGTTTTGTATGTTGACATACTCATAACCTACATCTCATATAACGGGGTAAACAGAGAGATAATCATAAATAACAAAAGAATTTACTTATTCTCACGCACTAACCCGCATATATAGGCAGACAGAACCTAGTGTCAAGACACTCCGATCTGCACGTGCCGCTCATGTTGGAAATATTTAGTGGTGAAACGTATGAAAATAATAAGAATATTTCATTCCCTAAAGGGAGTCGAACTCATAATATTTAGTCATACACCGTCCCACTGCGCCATGATAGCTTCCGGTTTTTGCTTTTTGTGTTATAAGTTAACACAATCGAAATGCTAACAATAAATGGTAGAATGGTAACTCTTTAAGAAACAAATGCTAAACTTACTTTTTATTTTTGTTTATAAAATTAAAAAAATATTTAAGAAAGAATAATAACTCGCTACCTCTGTGTACCATAGATATTTGCGCTATAGTAGTGAGAAAGTGATAGAGTTGATATACTGCCAGATAAATCACAGTAATTAGTAGAAAAATAAAACAATACGGAGATTAGATTATTTGGAGTCAAGCGATGCATTTATGAAATGGTAAAATATTTGAACTTTTAAATTTTCTTAGCTTAGCGTAGGCAGATTAAGCCAGGGAACCTAATGTTAGGATACTCCGTTCCCATTAATACACTTTCGTTCTCAGTTATATGTCAAACTCTCGGGGTATTGCGCGTTGAGTGGCGGAGCTCAACGCCACGCTTTGCATCGTTCCCAGAGCGAGGAAATGAAAATATTAAATATCTGAGCCTGAGCCCTGAGCGGGGGTCGATCCCAGAACCGTCGCGCTTACAGTTGCACCCTTGTGTCACCAAGCCACGACAGCCCCATTGACTAGTAAATATGTAAATATTTTTTATTATTATCCGAAAAACGTCTTAATAATAACAACTTACAGCGGAAATCCAAATGATTTACACTACATTCTAAAATACTCGTTTAAATTATAGCTTTTAATTAAAAATTTATCAAAAGAAAACCGAGGCCGTCTACAAAATGAGATTACCCTATAATTACCTATACTTATATTGGGCAAGGTAAAATCTATTTAGTTTACTTTAATTATATTTTTTTAATGTTAATGTCTTGGTCATTATATTTTGTGTAAAAATTATAATAAAATCGTCTTCACGCTATTTTCCTAATAACACCGTAGGTAGAGTCTTAGTATTGAGTCGCTGCTCTCCACGGGCCGTCCAAATGTTATCCACAATTAATGATACTAATTCATTCCCCAAATGGAAATCGAACTCACATTTTTTTCTCTGGTAACAAGTCTGAAGGATGGCGTTTAATTCCGTTACTCAACAAACAATGCCTTCAGAATGCGGAAGAAAGTGGGAAACTAGGTAACACAAGGTTCCTAGGTTCCGCACGACTAACAGCATGGGGGATGCTGCTAATAAAACCAGATTTTCAGTAAAACAGAAATACTTTTAGATTTCAGATTAAATTAAACAAACAAATATTAAATTATTCCTACGTAAAAAAATATATTACACAAAAAGTAAAGCTATTTAAGAAAAATTTACTCACGTCTATAAAATAATAAATCGTCAATCCAAAAGGTAAATACCGCTACACTACATAAAAAAAAATATTAAAAAAAAACCTAAAATTTCACAAAACAAAAAAAAGTCACTTCATTGATTCTTTTTCACATATTGTAAATAATGCTTCTTTTTACTTAATTAAATTTTAAAGTAATTGTTTAAAATGATCTAAGCGTGCAATACGATAGAGCCTGTCGACTCGTCACTAGTGAGTGAGCGTAGTTAAGAAATATGATTACTTAGAAGGTCTTTAGTGGAACAATTGTAGGCTAATACCTATATGTGGGCTTAAGCCCACGTTGCCCAGTTGTGGGATTTTAATATACATTCCTAAGCTGCAGATAGAAATTAACATATATATTTTTTATTTCTTTAGCTGTACGCAGTGCTCCATATACAGCAGGGTAGACAGAAGGAACTTGGGAACTTGGTGTTTAGTTACTCCGTTGCTATTAAGACACTTCCGGTCCCAACTTTCTGCCGAATTTTACCGGCATTGCGTGTTGAGGGGCGAAACTTAACGCCGCGCTTTTGTTACCGCAGCGAGGAAAATGAAAATATGAAATATTTCATTTCTTCGATTGGGAATCGAACCTACAAACACTGTCGCACGCTTGTGCCCCTGCGACTGTTCTCAGTATACAGTATGTACCTATATAATAAAATAATGTACATACATATATTGTCTGGCTGTATGCGCGATGCTTGATGCTTCAATTCTCGTTCTGGCATTAAGAAACTAAAATGTGGATACAAGATTACTAAAAAATAGCAAACGAAATTATAGATAGCAATAGTTTTTGAATTTTCGATCAAGATAAAAAAAATGTGAATGTCTAATTGTAAATGGGCGCCACCAGTCAACACGGAATTTCAAAAATTAGTCAGAAATATAATTATATGCGGGATACAGCGTGAAGATAAAAAAAAATCTTTCATTGTACACTGCTTGTACTGTTGAAGACTTAGTGACATATCACTGTATGTACGTACATACATATGTTCGCCACGTTTCAGCGCCAATATAATCGCATGCAGTTAAATGTCTACAGAATTAGCCGTAAATTACCTATCAAAATGTGTCCGAAGCGAATCAACCGTGGGAATAACAACACTTGTAATGGTTTAATATATTAAGCTTAATATATTTTCGACAGAGGCCGTCGTGGCGCAGGGGCACAAGGATGTGACTGTAACGCGAGGGTTTTGAGTTCGATCTCAAAATGAATTAATGTTTTCATTTCTTCGCTCTGGCCCCAGGGCAAAAGCCCGGCTTTGAGTTTCACCACGAACGAACACGCAATGCCTTGAATAATTCGGCGGGAAATGGTGAACGGGGTGTCCAAACGCTAGATTCCGTCTGCCTACCCTTCTATATGCGGGATACAGCGTGAAGATGATGATTATTTCCGATTTTTTTCAGGTACCTACTGCATTTTGCGACATCAACTAACATTAACATCCTCCGGTTTCCGTTTTCGCCCATTTTAAAGACATTGGCTGTGAATTTCCGAACTCCATGCCTCGCTTTGTATTACAAGACCGGGAAAACTTAAATAGTTTTAATAATAAATATTTACCTTAGTGGTCATCGAAATGTAAATTCATCCAGTGTACGAACGTCAGACTGACAGCTGAATTTTTTATATGTATAATGGCGCCTAATATATTTTTTTTCATCTTCACGATGTATCCATACAAAAAGTCCTAGGGAGAGCCCTAAAACCCTAACCAGTAGTTTAAGGAAACTCAATTACGAACTAAACGCCGTAACTGGTAGAGCAAGAAAATAATTTATCCCACAGAGTCACACACCACCACCTTTACAGCCAATTAAATCTATATTATATAATAAATAACAGTACATATACACTATAAAAGATTTAAAAAGGCCGTCCAACTCGTCTCAACCTACGTAGAATCTTATATGGGTGAGATCAACACGAATGAATCATTTGACGCCGTTTGTCGTTATTGCGTAATGGTAGTGTTGAAATGAAGTTTGCTACACAATTGCCGGTTCAAATCGATGTTTATGTTAAAGTACTTTTTTTATCTTATATGTATCTACTTTACAATTACGGCTGTGGTACTGTCGATGGTTGTAGATTTGATACCCACTTTGTTTAATGAACCAGACGAAATTCATATTTCTTTGGTGGTGTTGTACTAGGTAAAAAGCAGCGTTAAACTCTGATATTCAACAAGCAATGCCCCGTAAATAGGGCGGTGCGTGAGGAACGAAGTGTTTTAACATTAGGTTCCCTCTGTCTATATTGCTGTGCGTGCAATAAAGCGTGAAGCTGTTTTTTTCTCCTAATACAAATGCAGCGTTGCACTCCGATATTCAACACGAAGTGGCCGGAAAATGGGCGGTGCGTAAGGAAATACTTTAACACTAGGTTCCCTCTGCCTACCAAAGAGGAAGTCACTAATAATAATAAATAATTATTGTTCTTTATTCTATATAACCCTCGCGGTTAAATACGATAAGCGTGTCTATAGTTACATAGTATAAATATCATTTTACTTACAGGGATTACCACATATGTCAATCAATTCTTTGTAATTTGACAATAATATTTTGATTATTGCCATTGTCAATACAAAGAGGGTTAATATCAAGATATATTTTGATATTAAACCTCTTTTGCTACGTTGCTTAATTGAATCTGAAGGTTGTGAGTTCAACTATGGGAAATATTTATTATTTGTTTTTGAACTGATTATTTCGAAATGTATTATTATTTTTTTGGTTTTGTAGCCCGCATGTAGAAAGGGATACGCTGAGTGAACCTAGTGTTAAAATATTCCGTCCAAAGAAGAGAAAACGTTAATAAAAAATAATTCATTATCCCGATTGAAGATCGAATCCACAACTGTCGCGTTCATAGTCACGCGTTTGGGCTACTAAGCCACGACAGCCTGAATCGGAAATTTATTAATCTCTTAACTTTATGCTATTTATATATTTTAAAAGAGTAAAGTACTTCTTCTGGATCGTAAAAGAATAATATAAAATAATTTTATGACGATAAAGCAAAGCACGGATGTGTTGTGTTCCATTATGATCAATAGACAATATTCGTAAATAAATTATTATTAATGAACATTTTTTTAACTATATATTAATATTATTTTATTAATATATTAATACTAAATGAAAATAAAACACGTTTTTTCTAAGGAACGTCGATGATACCCCAATATTGTTTTGTCAATCTACATATAATTGTTACCAATTAGAAGTGCTTGTAATTTAGATTCCTAAATTTTATTACATACTTACTTAGGTTCAGCTCGATCTAATAAAAGCGAGTTAAATATGCTTTCCACGCATAGCGGTATAAGGGAGCCTACTGTTAAGACATTTCGTTCTCAATTTTCGAGACATTGATTATTGAGTTGCGGAACTTAAAGCCGTCCGCTTCTCTACCACAACGTGAAAATAAAAGAGTATCGACTCCACAACCTTCGCATCTACAGTCAGATGCTGTTCTATTCCGTGACAAGGCCTCAATAAAAAAAAAGAATGAATTATCACTTATTTTGTCTTATAATTGCCGCAAGAAACACAAACGTACAATTTGTAAGTCCCATTTATGTGTATCGAAGTAGATAATTGTGTTTTGTAACTTGATGCGGTGCACAAAGATGTCAACCGGCACTGTGACACTCGGCTGCTTCGGGAAATTACTTTGAAACTTATGTCTTTTATTCTAGATATTAGAAATTTAAATATAATAATCATATTTTAATACTCATATCACGCTCTTTCCCTCATAGCAGTACGAATATAGGGAACCTAGTGTTAAGTTGTTCCGTTTTCCATGCGTCGCCTAATTTTGGAGACATCAAGTGTTAAGTGGTGAGGTTCTTACCAGAGCTAGAGTGAGGAGATGAAAATAATTCATTCATCCAATTGGGAATCGAATTCACTACTATCGCGTTCATAGACCTGCTGGGTACTTTAATTCAGATTTATTGATTTTAGAAAGATTGTAATGGCATTTACATATAAATTTTTGTGATGTGATGTGTAATGTGTTTGGGTCATATTATAGCTATAGCACACTAAAATATAGATAATTTAAATGGATGACGAATGCTAACGCAAGGATTGTAATTGAATTTGTAAATAAAATAAATACATAATATAATAATATCTTTGAATGGGAATCGAACCCAAAAGTATCGTATACCATCGTGTCACTGCACCACTGTATTACAATCGGGAAAGATTCCATTGTAAAGTGAACCAAAGCCGTCAAAGAAAACTCAGTATAAATATTTTCTCAACCCATACCAACTCGTAACCACTGAACTTTTATGGTGTGAATCATAAATCTACTTAAAACTAGCAAAATATATCAATTATTACAATATTGTAGAGGCCTTTAGAAGTGTGACTGTAACGCGACGGTTGTGGGTTCGATCTCCACTCGAAGGAATTAATTACTATGTGTTGTGGCACTAGTTTTGTGCCTGCCTTGCTGTATGTGGGATACAACGGGAAGCAGTTCTTTTTAGTACAATACTGTATATACGTTTTTAGTATCGCCACTCAAATTTCAATTACACGATCAACAAAGGAACACAATTTGCCCAGACGAAGTTTCTTTTACGTAATACAATATGATATACAGAGCGTGAACATTTTTGGTAAAATTACAAAATTTGACCACTTGTTAAATAGTTTTCAATGGTTTTGATTAAGCAAATCTAAACACCTGTATATGAAAGTATTATTGCATAGGCTCTAAGTGAATATGGTGGATGTTGATTCGATTCCTACTGGAGGGAATGATTATATTAAAAATATTTTCATTTTCAGACCAGACAGTGTGACGTTTAGTTTCACCACTTAGCACCTAATACCTAAGCTCTCACCCCCCTCCCCGCATTATTTATGTTTTCAAAGAATGAATTATTTAAATTTTCTCGTGTTGCAGCGGCGTTGAACTCCGCCACTGAAGACGTAAAGTCTCGTAAATTGGGTGGAAAGTGGAGAACAATGTATCTTAACATTAGGTTCCTCTGCGAATTCTATTAAATGCGGGATACAAGCAGTAATGTCACAAAAAACTACAAAAATATATAAAAAACGGCCTATAAAGAACGTACAAAAATAAATTGTTTTTCTATACATAGTAAAAAATACAACAAAACTAAACAATACTTTAAGTACTGTTTAACAACGTAACGTCCTGTGGTTAAAGATATATTTTTTTATATAATGACCTTAGCAAGGTCGGATACGTTTGACTGAATTAATTGTTTTTCTTATCATAATTTTGTTGAACATTTCAATGTATAGGGCATTTTTTTTATTATATCCCAATCAATCTTCGATCACGCTATATCCTGAACGTTCTTCGATCTTAAAACCAGGTTCCCAGAAACCTGGGAACTCCGCCCCATAAATGCATTTTCGTTCCCCACTCTTCATCGCTGAATACTTGAGGGATTGCGTATTGAGTGGCGGAACTCTACGCCATGCTTTGTCCTGTCACTACCACAAGAAATGAAAATAATTGATTTTCGAACCCAACACGTCAGACGCTGTACCACTGCGTGACGATGTTCATTACCACCATTTACTATTAAAAATAGTCTCTACCACTAAACGTGATGGTCGAAGTGACTTCGCATTCGTAACAAAGATTTAAAAGCAAGCCGAGCTTCAAGCATAAATCCATAGGTAAGTAATTTAAAACATTAGATACAAAGAATTAGGTTAATTAACAGTTATACTACTGCATAGTACTTAAATAGGCGCCTAAAGAAATGTCGTGGTGCATTGGGACAGTGTTTGGCTGTAAACGGGATGTTGAAGATTCGATCCTCTTTTTATAGACAGTGAGGGAACTGGGAACCTAGTGTTAAGATTCTAAGTTCCCATTAAGACTCTTCTGTTTCCCATTACACGCTGAACTATTGAGACAGTGCCTGTTAAGCGGCGGACCTTAAGGTCGCTCTTTGCCTCATTCGGGATCCATACATTGAAATATAAAGCCAATTCAACTAATAATAATATTGAAGCAATATTGTCACATGCAATACTTTATATTGAAATAACTTATTTATAAAACAATTTTTATAAAACAATCACTAAATGCTTAGGGAAGTTTATCAAAATACAATAACAAAAACGGTTTAAATCGGTTAAGCCTTTTTTGAAACAAGCGTGCTCAAGCATACAGATAAACTAAAAACCGACAGAACAAAAAAAAACAAACATAATGTTGTGTTGTACCTGCAGAGATAATAACAACATAAATAAGTTGTAACAAGCGTATAAAAATTTCTACGTAGCTTGATGAGAACGTATGGCTTACTGGACAGAGAGCGCCTGGTCGGTTTCCAGGAGGCGTGGGTTCGAGTTCCGCTACGTTAAAATTGTTATACATTTTCTAAATAAGTATTTTTCTTACTTATCTAGAAAACACTTTAAAAATTGTGGAATAACGCTTTAAAAATCTTAAAACATCACGTTTTATCTCGTATATTATAGTAAAATAGATAGAGGGAACCTAGTGCTAGTACAAATTTGCTCCGCGCGCACCGCCCAATATTCGAGTCACTGCGTGTTGAATGGCAGAACTCAACGCAGCATTGTCTTATTACCAGGGCGAGTAAATGACAATAAAATAAAATAAACCCGAGTAGAAATCGAACCTAAAACCGTTGCGTTATACCTATTATAAAATTTATAACAATTTTTTTTAGTTTCACGCTGTATCCCGTAAATAACAGGGTAGGCAGGGGGAGCCTAGTGTTAGGACACTCAATTCACCACATTACAGACAGAGAAACATTACATGTTGAGTCATTTCAAATATTAAGTTACTATTATAGAAATTATAAACAAAACAACTAAGTATTTGTCAATGTAGGAAATAATAAAAGTAAAGGACATTTTTTCGTCGACACGCTTCAATACATTAATATAAATTGTATTATAATAATATTAATTATGTTTCAAGTAAAAAATAAGTTCGCCTTTATGATTTTAGAAGGTTTTAAAGAATAAAGAGTGAGGTCAGAAGGTAATTGTTTTATTTGCTTGATAATATTATGGACATTTTTAACATTTTTGAAATGACATTCCGCACTTTAGAAAAGGAAAATATTAAAAAAAAATGTCTAAAAGTTTTAACGTGGGATTTGAATCCGCGCCTCTAATAAAGTGTTTAAATGCTTTGACCACTAAACTAAGTCAAGCGCTCTTAAAAACGTACTAAGACATAGCGGTTAAAATTTTAGTAAGTATACCTAACATGGAGTGGAGAACGGAATTGTCTTAATGGGAACCGAGGATCTAAAACGAGGTTCCCAGGTTTCCCCTACCTAATCAAGCAGTGGTTTCGCTATATCAGATTAAATGTGACGGTTTTAAATTGTAGATTCGAATCACAGTCGGGCAATATTTATCACTTGGATGTTCCTTTAAACTGAGTGTGTCACAACACTTTGTTTTGCTTTGCCAATTGTAAGCGCTACGGTTATGGGTCCGATTTCCACACCAGGGAATATATATTATTTTCCTTTCCTCGCAAGAACAATATGCGTGCGTGACAGTGCGGCGTTGAGTTCCATCAATTAACAGGCAATATCTTGGAAACAAACACTACACACTAGGTTCCCTCTGTCTACCCCGCTATATGCGATATACAGCGCGAAAGAAAAAAATGCATTTTATTCATTTAGAGTCAATGACATAATTTTTAAATTTGAATAAAATAAAATGGTACTGGTCTTAGTGGGTGTAGAGCCTTATTTAGTTAGAGTGGCGGGCAACCTTTATAAGTTAATGATATTAGTAATTCATGTTTACCTTAAAAATTAATATAACATAATATCTGATATTTTTTTAAAGTCCTAGAATCAAAGAGTACCAGACTATTTAGAAAGGTGAGTTCATTACTCTTTCAAGACTAGCTAATTATAAATTATGGTATGGTATGAGGTAATTTTTTTTTTATGGAAAAGACACGGCAAACGAGCGTGCGGGTCACCTGATGG
>DWAO01002608.1:0-15622 GCA_018230605.1 Heliconius congener | reverse complement strand
TTTTACATACATTCCGAATCCGCAAAAAGCCCTGTTAAAACATTTATTATACAGGAAATGTAATGTAATCATACAAACTGGAGTTTATTCTATCATCATGCAAATAAACAATGTCAAAGAACAAAATATTGAAAACTAAAGATTTAGCTAATTCCATAAAATAACTATTACTATATGGTATTTAGGTAGACAGAAGAAGATCGATCCCGATCTCGGTGTTTTTTATCTGAGTCAGTCTCGAGTTTTTTCTATGGTCATATAAATTTAAAGCTAAAGATTCAGCCAATTTAGTGAAACAATGGTATAAAATAACTGTTATAGCAATTAGCAAATTTGTCGAGCTAAGTACTTTTTTATTTATGAACCGATTGTAATAAAACAAACTATGGACTACAACCTTAAAAGCGATGATATTACCTTCTATTTTAGACTATTACAATTACAAAGTAAAAAATAACGTTTTTAATTTTAAAACCAAATTAGAAAAACAAACCGGGCAAGCGCGAGTTGGGTTCGCCCACTGAGGGTTCCGTACAAAATTTTCGAGGTCTCGGGCCTTTTCTGAAATTAGCTTAGCCGGAACCCTCTCAACTGATACCTCACTTGAACTAGCGGCTAAAATACCAAATTTTGCCTCCCTTTTAAGGCAATTAGGATTTAACCACAAGTGTTTAGTCTCAGATTTTTTTGTATTTGGAACTAGTAATACCTGTAGACGCTATTTCACAAATTTCATAATTCTATGTCAATCGGAAGTACCCTATAAATTTATTTCCCTGTTCCTGTCGATATCTCGAAGCGTTCCTGAGATAAAAGGTCATTACAGCAGACAGACAGACAAACAAACAGATGGAGAACAGAGTGACCTTATAAGGGTTCCTTTTTCCTTGAAAACTTAAACTATAAAAAAAGTTATTTGATTATTTAAAGTTTAAAGGTTTATAGCCGGACAACGCTTATTTTTATTATATTCCGACCTTACTATAATAATGTAAATTGAAAAAGCGTTTAGATTATTTGATCGTTACTATATTAAATCTACAAAATATATGGCAACCAATAACTCTTGCAGCCTGACACATTGAAAAGTCACGTATCGAAGAGTTCCATGGCAGAATAACAATATAGCAACTGGCGTGTTTTATACGCACAAATACGAAACAACTTTGAAAAATTAAATCACGTATAATTTAAATATAATTTAAGTGATTTCCTAATATTTATAAAAGTTTATAAAACTTACTTCGTTCAGTTCTCCTTTTAATACGAACGAAGGTAAAGCATGTTGACTCAACAAACAAGATAAAGAAAAATAGGTATTTTAAGTATTTGTATTCAAAGCTTTTTGTTATAGCTTTCAAATCGAACATCCAATCATCATATTTGTATAGTTTGAACGTTACTGATTGCTAGTCCACAATATTTTGTTGTGAGTGTCTCGTGGTTGTTATTTAAGTTAATAATTCTAATAGAATTTATCTAAAATAGAGTTTTAAATATTTAATGTAACAAGTAGTTTTAAACCTTGTCTCAAATATCTACCAAAGTCAAATTAACAATTTCTTTCATCTGTAAATGTAAAATACAAAACTTCAAAATAAACTTATAAATGTTCAACTTTTTTGGTTTCAAATGTTTCGAGGTTAAATAACAGTCAGAAAAATAAATAAATATAAAATTGAAACAAAAAAAAACTTGCTTTGCTGTTGATGATTTTTATTTTCAAAAATTGAGATTGAAAATTGAGAGAATAATTGTATAATAATTTGTGTTCGCTCTGCCTACCTTGTGTGCTGTTAAGCTATATTTGATGGTCTCTTGCATGTAATATAGTGCAAAATATATTTTGAAATTAATTAAATAGATTAAATGTTACAGTTCAGTTCATTCAGTCTGTATTGGTATAGTATTAATAAAAAAAGGTAATATATAATTAAATTGCACTGCCACACTCGTATCATGGGACACGTCCTGTCTGCTTCACGACAATACCATTAGTAAACATTTGATCAACAAGTCTGATAATCACACAAAATATGAAACATAAAGTTAAATTCTACAAATTAAAATCGATATTTAGAAGCAAGACGAGACCAATGGTCCTGTGGGGTAATAATGTTCAGGTGAGATTTTCATACTTTACATGATTAAATATCTTTAACTTCACACATCTTAGGTAAGCTTTTCAAGAATAAAATAATAAAAAAAAATCAAGCCAGGCGTGGCGCAACGGCACGATGTGTAGCTGTAAAACTGACTGGTTGTGGGTTCGATCCCCACTCGAGGAGATGAAATATTTACTTAAATTTATATTTCCATTTCTTTGCTCTGGTGTCGAGGCTTAGCGCGGCGTTGAGTTGTGCCACTCAACACGCAATACCTTCAGAATTCGGCAGAAAGTGGGGAATCGAGTGTCTTGACACTGGGTTCCTTATGCCTACCCTGCTGTGTGCGGGATACAGCGTGAAGCTGATTTTCAAGAATTATTTATTAAGAAATCTAACAAAGGAATAAAAATTAAGAACCATTAACAATTCAGTTATTTACTTTACTTCTCAGAAGGATGATGATATTTGTTTTCAATAGCACAATAGAATTATATGAATATCCCCTTTTATAAGACCAGTATATAACATCCAGTTACATTCATGTTTATGTGTATATGTGTTATATACATGTGTATATTTTCGTGTTTATTTGCGGGATCACTAATATAAAACAGAAATTAAATATTTATTCTATAGTTATTGGTTATGTTACACATATCCATCGTTATATCCAATCGTTTTGAAATATTACATTATACAAAATTCCTACTACTGAGCTATACTGAGAAAAAAATCACGAGCGCAGACTCAACGGCCGAGCTGTATTTGCCAATTTTCTTTATGAAACCGATTTTTTCTACTTATTTTTTTCCAAAAAATCACAAATTCCCAAATATCAGCCAAACTACAGAAGATGGGTAACATACAAGTGGGGTGAAATGGATAGTTACTAAGGTCCTTTAGCTATAAACAATCGTTAATCCGTTGATCGCGTTACACTATTCAAGTATAGAAATCATATTAAGGTTATTTGAAAAAAAAAAACTGTTGATAGAAATTAACCGTAAAGATAAGGAAAAAATATATTTATATTAAATAAAATGAAGGCAAATTTAATATTATTCAATAAAATAAAACAGATACTGAAATGTTGTTTAAAATATACGAAATAGCGTTATTTCGAAATGAGTGACATTATCACCTTTAGAATGATTTGTTGGCCTGAGGTAAGATTTATTAGAAAAACAATAATCATATTTTGTGAATAAAATTGCCGTTATGCATTAATGTTTTTCTAATATAGTATTAAATATAAGTTTTATAGCAGGTATATAGCAGGGTTGGCTAAGGGAATGTAGTGGTTAAGGTAGTGTATAGATATTCTGTTTCTTTCTTGGCAGAACTTAACGCCGCGTATACCAGAGCGCGGAGATGAAGGAACTAATCTAATTGTAATTCGGTCGTAGCGCTCACAGTGAGGACACTCACTGCGCCACGACGAATATTATTTGAGGAAATTAAAATATACTAATTTTTAATACTAATTATTTTAGTTAATTAAAGGTCAATTTATAAATAATATAGTACTTTAATAAAATTGAACGAGAATAACGGATAAATTTAATTTATTACCACCTTGATTTTTTTAAATTATAACAGGTTCCCTCCAGCTACACTGCTAGTTGACGAACACAGGGTAAAGCAAAAAAAAGTACAAGTTTATATATCGGACTTTATTTGCTTGTGCCCAGCTACAAAGTGGAAAAGAATACACATAATATAATGTTCTAGGGGAATAGTGCTTAAGATGACATGCTTTTTCTTTCAAGACAAGTATTTTAAATAAATGAAGTCATGTGAGATCAGCATACTGCGCATATTATCATATATATCATAATCAACGAAATCATGTTAGTTTCAGAACAATCAAAGCAACATACAATTAAAAAACATACATAAATCGCACTTAGGTCGACCGGTGTAAGACGACATACCCATAGGGTAAGATGACATAGTAAGTCATCTTATACTTTAAACGTATGTCATCATTATTTCTGGTCTCTATCTTCCGCGTTTTTATTAGCGTAGGGATCGTCAAAATTTCTTTCGACCTCGTGTGGATAGTATTTCTTAGAGATGTAACTTAGTATTTTTCGGGCGGTGGTTTAGATTTCACGTCTACGTTTTCAAAAATAACATGCTTAGTTTGCTTCTGCTCTTTTAAGGGATTTTTTTTCTGCTTTACTGTTACCTTTATTTCATTTATAAATGGACCAGACGTCGTAACCTGCGATCCACAGACTTTTTTGTTCACACGTGACTTTCCTGTAGAAGTAGATTTTAGCAATGGAGAAATTTAATTAAGTATGCACATCTCTTCTGGCTGCAAAAACGGCTTTCCAGTTAAAATTTGTTCAGTACCCATGGTCTTCTATTGGTCAATCGATTGATTCTATTCATAAGGGTAAGATGACTGGTATGCCATCTTATACTCACGTTTCGTATGTCATCTTACCCAATAGATATATGAATTTTATTGTAACAGTTGTGACAAAAGTTTATAGGTAAGAATGCGCTTTTAGCGTTAGTTGTGTCATATAAAAAGCCTATTTTACATTAAAAATGACTTCTAATAGAAAACTCTTACCTTGCGTGTATTTTCACCACCAAGCAAAAACGAAGGCAAAATTTTCTGCTATTCAAAATTACGAAAACATGAATTACTTGCCAATGTGCGTTTACTTTCCGTTATTATGAATTTCAGTATTAGCGACATCTGCAGACACTGTCTAAAACGTTATAAGATCGCATTTAGCGCAAATATTTAAATCAATATTGGTAGTGTGTCATCTTATCTTCGTATGGCATCTTAAGCACAACTCCCCTCTAATATTTTACTATTCCACAATTTCATAATTTTTTTAGGTATTCATGTTCATTCTCTTAATGACTTTATATTTCGTAGCAGTCTTTCCAATAAAATGAGGAATTCATATCACCGTTTTGATATTGTACAGACTTGACATATTTTTCTAAGGAACGCCATCGATATTAGCTATTGGTAAAACAAAATTAATATTAAAAAGGCTCGCCGAGTAAGCCAAGTCTATATGTACCCACGGATTTTTTAAAAAAGATTTTGTATGATAAAAAATCTAGCCTATATAATTGAATAAAGTTATTATAGTTTTTTTGAAAAAAAAAAAAACTTTATTTGGGTTGCTATATATATGTATATACAATGGCTCGTCTGTCATCCCTTGCGGTAACTAGGGTTCGTTGTTAACGTTGTTAAGAAAGTTAGAGAGACAGTTGAATGACATTATTACTGCTTCAAATACATATTTTAGTTAACTTAATTGAAGGTCATTTATCAGATTTCATGTAGGGACTAGCGCGTTGAGTAAGAATTATGAAAATTTGAAATTTTTATATATTTGAACTAATTAACACCAAGGATAATAAATCAATGAATATTTGTATTGCTACAGATAGCGATTATAATTTTAACATGTTAAATAGAGGATATAAATGTTTTTTATGGTAGTCAGCCAAAGTTATTTAAGAGGCGCTATATACGCTATATATATAAAAAAGGACAAGCGCGAGTTGGGTCCGCCCACCGAGGGTTCCGTACTGAAATTGCTTTTTTAAAATTCAAGAAACTGTTTTTTTTTATATTTAAGCTTAGCTTAGCCCCTTCATCTGATATCTCACTTGAACTAGCGGCTTTAATACCAAATGTTATCTCCCCGATTTTTCCCTGAACTAGTACTATCTGTACTAGTACTATCTGCTAGGTGTTAACCGGAAGTACCCTATGGATTTTGATTCCCTTTATAATGTCGAAATACGCCTTTTTTGCCATATACGTTGCCATGAACGTTTCATATATATTTTTAAATAAATGTGAAAATATGAATTTTCAAGAAACCAAGGGACTGTAGATCTGGGCATACTGTTTAAATTTTAACTATATATCTCTAAGCGTTCTTGAGATAAAGGCTCTTGACATACAGGCAGACAGGCAGACAAACGGGCAACGAAGTGATCTTATAAGGGTTCCTTTCTTCCTCAACAGGTAAAAACTGTAGAAGAACCCAAGAAGTAACTACTAGAAAAACTATCGGAGAGTGAAATAATAAAAAAATGAATTGATGTCTGTGGGTGATTCTATGGGCTCGATTCCTACGCGAGGAAATAAAATATTTAATATTCTCATTCGCTGGTAACGTGGCAACGCCCAGCGTTGAGTACCGCTACTCAATTCTAAATGCAATAGGAATGGAACGGATAGGTAATAGACTAAAATCTTTACTACCGTTGATTCGTCGATCGAGTTATTATACATGTAACTTATGTCAGTATTCTTACTTTTCTTTTAATTTAATAAAAAAATTGTTTTTAATTTTTATTTAAAGGTTTACTTTACCTATGTAGCATTTTTACGCTTTCTTTTATAGATAAAAACGGTCTCGTAAGAATATTTCATCGCTTAATAAAACACGATATATCTTATTGTGGTACAAATGATGTCTCTTGAGAATAAGTAGCGATAGTAAACGTAATATTGTAAAAAGAGAATATCTCTAAGAAATATCAAATAAATGTTAAGACTTATTTATATTCGATTTATAATCTAAATTCTTGGTTTTTAAACGATTTCCATGTATTTATTTACTAATAAAAAAGTAAGGAAAAGCAAGAACATAATAACTTAAAGTACCTAAATAGGTGTCTATGTTTTTTTTTAATAAATACGTATGGTTTAGTTTTTAATAAATTTATCGGCCTCATATTTCATATGTTATAGCAGTATACATATATCGGTGCGGGCACCAGCATGAGGACGATTCCGATCTCCAGTCGCAGCGAACGTGTTAATAACCTAAACATTCCCCATTTCCATTCCCATTTCCCTTATTATTTAAAATTCAATTAATGTGGGACAAATTAAACAATGTTCATTCGAATCTCTACTACTTGATCATGTTTATTCATTGTCTTACAGAAATGTCTTTCGTGTTGCTTATATACTCACAATTTTAGCCTAAAAAAAATATGTATATATACCACTATTTCCGGGAGGTGCATTTGCCAGTCTTATCCTACCTAATATCATGGCACGTTCACGCCTCGGCGCGACGGGTCCAACGTTCGAAATCCCCCCTGATTAATGTACGCAAGATTAATGTTATTGGCGATCGCCAACACTTCACGAACGTCCATCAAAACTGGTAATTTTTCTTCAGGGGCGAGCTACTCTCGCCCCTCCGAGCCTAGTGACGCTGTCAAGACCAGTCCAGGTCAACAGCAATAAAGTCAATTCGAAAATAAAACGGGAGGTGCATTCATTTGAATACGGGCCGTAGAAGAGATAACATCAAAATGGAGAAAAACTAATTTAGAGCAGTCATCAAGTACTTGTGTTTTAAAAAAATGTCTACCAAAGACATACAAAGCGACTTGATGGAAACATTGGGGGACTCTGCGCCTCCTTATTCCACAGTCGCACGCTGAGCCAAAGAGTTTAAGTTGGGTAGTTCTAGATGTTCATCTACTGAAAACGAACATCGCGAAGGACGCCCATCCACGTCCTCCACTGAAGACAACGTTAAAAAAGTTGAAGATGTTGTATTGGCAGTTCGAAGAGGGACTATCAGGTATGTAGCTGAGGTCACAGGGATCTCATATGGTAGCGTGCATATGGTATGGTAGCAAAGGATCCTTGTGAACGAAATGCATATGAAAAATGTCTCCGCGCGTTGGGTACCGAGAATGTTAACCGACGAACATAAGAAAAAACGAGTCAACATCTCGAGAGTGAATGTCCAATGAAAAGTTCCAAGTAGATCAAGAATTTTTTTTGTTACGTTTCGTGACCATGGACGAGACTTGGATAGATCACTTTGATCCTGAAACAAAACAACAATCGATGACTTGGAAGAGAGCCTCCTCAGCGACGCCGAAGAAATTCAGTGTCAAGTTTGCCTGGAAAGTTTATGGCGTCCGTTTTTTGGGACGCTGAAGGAATAATTATAGTGTAATACCTGGAAAGGGGAGCCACTATTACGGGCTCTTATTATGCAAACCAAATAAGAAGGTTGCGGGAGGCCACCAAGGAGAAAAGGCGCGGCAAACTGAGAGGTGGAGTGTTGTTTCACCAAGACAACGCTCCAGCTCATAAAGCTGCCGTTGGCTTCGATTCAAGAAACGGGATTCGAACTGCTTGAACATCCACCCTATTCGCCGGACCTAGCCCCTAGCGACTTCTACCTCTTTCCTCGGCTTAAGGAACACCTCAGAGGCACAAAATTTTAAGACAATAGCGGAGTGATGACGGCTGTGGACACATTTTGGGAGAATCAAGATAAAGATTTTTTTCAAAAGGAATCCTAGGTTTAGAAAAAAGATGGACTAAATTTATTGACTTGTTAGGAGACAAGATGTAGAAAAATAAATTACTTTATGAACTCTAAATACTGTATTTTACTTAGAATATCATTACTTTTGGATCACTCCTTGTAAATATTAATGTTATTATCATATATGTATCCTTGACCTTCATGATAATAAATATATTTTTTTAATTATTTTAAAAGTGTGTTTTTTTTATATTTCTTTCCAAATATGTAAAAAAAAATGTGATATTGTACATTTTCAAAATGTAGTCTTGAATTCTCAACGACATTTTTGTGTAATTTAAAGCGAAGTTTCAGCTTGCTTTAAAACTTAATTAATTAATTAAAAATTAAATTAACTCAGCTTCATGCTGTATCCCACACGCATCAGGGTAGACAGAGGGAACCTAGTGTTAAGACACTCCGATCTCCACTTTCCGCCGAATTTTGGAGGCATTGCGTGTTGAGCGGCGGAACTCAACGCCGCGCTTTTGTAGACACTAGAGTAAGAGCGAAGCAAGTGGAAATATAAATTTAAATAAATATTTCCTCTAATTAAGAATTTGCGAATATATTTTACGAATTAACTTATAACGTTTTCACCTGGGGGAAGCTAAAAAATTATTTTGCCCCGGGCGCGAGTTAAGCTCGCTACGCCCCTGTTTAGTGTTTTTTTCCTAAAATATATAAAAAGAAAATTATAGAAATATTTGGAAAAATATTAATTTAATGTCAATTATCATTTAATAGCTAACCTAATACGACAATATAATACTCACCGGAAATACATCAGAATAACAATGGTATTTCCTGTACAGCCTACTACCGCCATCACGATGTAGAGCCCCCCAAGTATATAGTGCACAGCTGGATCCGGTGGTGGGAATCTTAACCAATGAGGATTGATATGTTGTATGAAGTCATCAGTAAAAAGTCCATATTGACGCCATATGTGCAAAGGCCATTGTCGCTTGAAACTCTCTACTAATACACTATCAGGCTTTGTAGTTATAGTATCACTGACAGTGTTCGCTCCGACAATGTATTCAGTACTGAAATCAGCTGGTGTTCTCTTCATTCTTAATTTTAATAAGCTCTCCGTTATATTGCTAACAGCGATTCTTTTGCGTTTCTTCCACATTTTCAAATTGAAACAACGCCACATAATTTGACTGTGACACTTAAACGACTCATATGACATGAAATAGTTAACAACGCTTTCTTTTATATTACTTTTGTTAAATGTAGCACTAATATTATTTGTTGGTTCTGATAGAGTATTAACTTTTATACACTCCAATTCGACTAGAAATATAACGATAATAAATTTTATGGCGTGGTACATGTTGTTTTTAATTGTGTGAACATATGAGAAAATCGCGGTAAATTTTACAGAGCGGCCGCACGGATGGCGTCCCGAGGCGAAATGTTTTCCCAGATACTGAAGGCGCGTCCGAGATCCCAAACCGTCTGGACGCTCACTCGCTGGAGTTTATGTGCAATATGACTACTGTCGTGTCAAAACGCTACTTTAATATATAAATTATATACAATTTAAGTGTATGTAGAAATTGATAGAAACGTTTAATAATGCATCTTGGTACAATATTTACATTTTTTTTATACTTTTTTAAAAAAGAGCTGACCTGCTGAATAAATTGGGAAATAATGCCAGGTAAATGTAAAAATGCGCGCGTTGTAGACATTCTTATATCCGTGACTTTATATTATTAATAACATGCTTTCCCGAAAAGCGTGGTATTGAGTTTTGCCATTCAAAATGAAAGTCAGGAACGGAGTGTTTTAACTCAAGGTTCCCTCTACTTTCACTGTAATACGCGGGATACAGCGTGAAGCTTTTTTTTTTTTATTTTACTAGGCAAAACGCAGATAGCATTACCTGATGCACACAATCGATGTAACAAAGTATTTTACAACTACTGCGAAATTGCATAGTTTATGGCTACGTTCTGAGTGCCTATAAAAGGTATGTGGGGATACAAATAGTATTTTAAAATATATAATTATCTAACAGCGAAAGATCTCGCGTGCGAGATTATTACCCGCTCATAATAAAAATAGATTACGGAAAAAAGTGTCGAAGAGTCGTGCTGTAATAGTAAATATTATTATTTTGGGAACTGTGAAGGTCATTTTCATTTTACGTGGCAGTTCATAGTAATTTTGTAAGTAAATGAATCGTGAACGTATTTTGCGATATCACATAATTTAACATGGTTTAATTTTGGTTTTGTCGTCCTGATGATGACCCTGATCTTTAATTTAGACTGTTCATATATTGCTATTGTAGGTCAGATAAAATAGAAATTACAATGGAACGAAATAAATTAGGTAATATTTATTTCATATTTAATTATTCGTTTATAAAGAACACAACAACAACTGCGTATACGATGCACAGAGAGCGTGCGAGTCGCAAGAAAGAAGAGAGAAAGAATTTAATTGATCTTTAACGTACACTTTAGGGCAAACTTTACTTTTTATGCTGTGATACTTATGAAGTCCGGTCCGATTTCTCACTGTAGTGGAGAAAAAAATAGAAAGTGTGAGTGGTGGTAGAAAAAGAAAATAAAGCTTAAAATTACCAGAATTTATGTAGAATACTGTTTTAGGTATCGGTCTAATTGGATGCAATAGTTTACCGGCTACTTACTTTTATATTTATATCCTTTTTCAAATGTAGTTAAAATACTCAAAAGTCTTAATACCAATTATTTTGTACAACAGGTATATATTAGGTATGTATCCGGCTTTAATTATTCTATAATAATTAAACTGATTCACAAGTATGTTACTGTAAACGCAACTGATTGTAAGTTCGGTCCCCACTCGAGTAAATGTTTTTTCAATTGAAATTTATGTCTTCATTTCTTCGCTCTCGTGTCGAGGCACAGCGCGGCGTTGACTACTGCCACGCTACACACAATGCTTCTAGTCTTTTCGGCGGAAAATGGGAAACGCAGTGTCTTAACACTAGATTTCCTTTGTCTATCCTGCTGTGGGATATAGCGTGAAGTTGATTTGTATTATTAAACTTCCAGCTAAACCGCTAAATTAATATTGATATCAGTTTGTAAGCTTCATCAACTAATTTCGTGAATTATGTCTAAATTCATATAACGCGTTATAGTAACAAACATATAATTTTGCATATAGTTACGAGAAATCGAATTTCAACACGTAATACAAATAGAGGCGCGTAAAACTGTTAATATGTGATGTTATTGCACTCAACTCACACGCTGGCCATCAAGGATTAGCTCGGTTGCCAAATTACAAGACAGTGGTTTGTGTTTTGTATCTCCCGAGCAACTAGTACTTACTAGTAGTTCTATAGACAAAAGAAAGTTCTGGAAATGTAATAAAAGTGGGTGTTATTCAATAAAAGTACACGACTTAAGTTAATTTCAAAATAATTCTTTCCAGTGGGTGTCCAGGTATTACAATCGTGCTACGGATGCAAATCACGTTATATTAAACACTTTCTTTCAATGTGCCGTATGTAGATATCATTTAATTATTAAAATCTTTATATTTTGTGTGTGTTTCTAAATTATAATATATTTTTGCAATATGTATATTTTCCTTATGTTCATAAACAAATTTAGATTTCAATATCCATCACGCAGTATATCTGAATAGACGGAAATCAAGAATAAAGCGAGAATAGTATATAGGTTAAAAGCTACGTCCAACTTATCAAATACTGGTCAAGTACGAATTTAAAACTAATTACAAATATATATTTAAGAAGCCAGTCGCGACGCAGGAGCACAAAATGTGATTGTAATATCGACTGGTTGTGGGTTCGGTCCCCACACGAGGAAATGAAATATATACTTACATTTATATTTTCGCTCTGGTGTCAAGGCAAAGCGCGGCGTTGAGTGCTGCCACTCAACACGCAATGCATCCAGAAATCGGTGAAAAACGGGGAACGGTGTGTCTTAACACTAGGTTCCCTCTGCCTACCCTGACTCTAAATACAGCGTAAAGCTGATTTCATTTTAATTTAAATTTTAAATATATAAATGTAGTGAACTTTAAGAGTGCAAGATAAAAACAGTAAGTTGTATCACTATTAATGAAATGGTGCAGTATGCAACTATTGCGGTGCCAAGAAACTCTACGTTAATTCTAAGATTTGTAGTGAAAATAATAGGAATTGCACGTAGTAAACTAAATTGATATAAATTACTGCTTTCAGCTTCCTTTCGTCGTAAATCTCGAAGGACGTTTATTGTCTAACCTTTGTATTTCCCTATCGATATTTACATATGGAAAATATCATATAGTTATATATATATATATATATATAAATTAATTAATTGTATACTATTATTATAACTATCTTGGTTATAATAATAGTATACAATTAAAAAAGCCGGACAAGCGCGAGTCGGGCTCGCCCACCGAGGGTTCCGAACAAAAATTGGAGGTCTCGAGCTTTTTCAGAAATTAATTCAGACTTCACTTAAAAAGAGCCATATATATTATCAAATTTTGCCCCCTTTTTAGGCAACTTTTTTTAGAGTTTAACCACAAATGTATAGATTTCAGATTTTTTCATGAATTAGTACTACCTGTAAATGACAGCTGCCAAATTTAATATTTCTAGAATAACCGGACCGGCCTTTATAGTGTCGAAGTAAGCGTTTTTTGCGATATACATTTTATCGACGGTATCTTTTTTTAAGTAAATATAGTTTTTTTTTCCGGAAATTATGGGGCCGTTGATCTAGGCACATATATGATTTGAATTTCAACTTGATATATCCAAATGTTCCTGAGATAAAGGTTCTTGACCAACAGACAGACATACAGACAACAAAGTGATCTTATATAAATAATAAAATTATTTTGTCCTTAAAAGATACGGAACCCTCATAGACGCCGAAGTGTCTATAGCATTATTTTTTATAGTATTATTATAAGGAAACCAAAACATTCCACTTGTATAGTTGTTTTTCCGGCTATTGATTCGGCACATAAATTTTCATGAACATGAGGTACTAACTGTTTATCAGATTTTCTCTGACAGTTGTTTTTGTTGGCCAATTTAGTATAACTCAATATTAGAGTCAATGCATTACTTACCTATAAAAGTAGTTTCTTAATAGAAACGCGGAATCAGTTTGCATTTGTCTTTGCAAGTTTTACACAAAGTGTTGTTGTGCTACTTCTTTTCTTAAATGTAAATAATTACTAGTGCTAATTTTACTGATCTTTGAGTGAATAAACCTCTAATTAACTTTGCAATTACATATAGTGTAAAGATATCGGAATTTGATCTGCTTTCTTAAAATATTAGTACATCTTCCACAAATATAGTGTACTAGCGGCCCACACGCGACTTCGCTCGCATTCCACCTATAGTACTTTTATTATTCTGCCTTTGCCAACAGACTGATCCATTCAATCATGAACAATTTGTTTTCATAACTCTGAGAAAGTGCAAGCACTACGTGACTACTTCAAGTCATAGGCGGCAAGGGCGCCCCCCGCGCGAGCCGAACATAGACTTGCGACTCTCTCGAAATGTCTTCGTCCAAATTACATACTATAAAAGCCGAAGTTTATCTTCATAAAATTTCCTTGAAGTTGAAATAACTTTCGCTCATAAGTTTCAATATCCATGTCAAATAAAAACGGTGAAAAAAACACCTCAATTATTTTGCGGCAAAAAATGCCTTATTGTGACTTATTATTATAAGAGATAGATATACGGTCGCGGGCTTTTTCTTAGAACTAATAAAATTGATTATTTCTTTATAACAATGTACTGACATACATTTAACTATTTTTGTAGCGGACGTGCTTAAAGCAATTCGGTGGCGTTCCTTATTATTGTTATTTCCTTTTGAAAGGATAATTAAGACTTACACGGTAATATTATATAGCCTGTACTCCTGAGGGATGTAGCTTTCATACAAAATGAAAAAAAAGTAAATCGGACCAGTAAATCCAGATATCGTAGCGTATAAACAAACTCTTCCGCTTTATTATATTAGTACAGATTAGTTTACAATCGTACGCTAGTGTCACTGTGCTACGACGACCTCAACATATGGTTCACATGACACTACTCGAAAATTAAAACGTTATATAAAGTATAAGCCAAGAAACTGGTTTAAGCCAAATACGCAAGTATTTATAAAAAAAATACTTACCTAAAATACATGAAGAGAACGATAATATTACCCCAGCCTCCAGCCGTTGCGAATATAATGTAGATGGAGCCTAAACATTTATAAACAACTTCGCTGGGCGGAGGGAACTGCAGCCAGTGTTCGTTAATCAAGAACAGGTAGTCATCCGTGAAGAATCCCAAACTGCGCCAACTCGCGACGGGCCACAACTTCTTAAACCTTTTAATTAGGTCACGCTTCTGGTCTAAAGAGACTTCGGAATGGGAAGCGTTTTTCGATTCATTTGCATTTGTAAATCGAATATCATTATCATGTAAAATTAGATTATTGTTCGATAACTGCCTTTTTATACGCCATTTATTAGAAATTATATTATCACTGCGTGTAAGAACGGGTAGGGTAGAAACTTTTATAGTAAAATTTTTATAATATAATATGATCATCACAAAAACTAAGGGAAGTCCGTAGATAAATATTTTCTTCATTGTACAAAATATATTATTTTTCCTCAAGACGTGTGGTTTCGTAGGTGAGCGTTCTTGATTTACGAATTCTAAAAGAAAAATATTCAATACGTATTATAGAGTGAACTACCCTAGGGAACACTTTGTTCAGCCCTCACTTAAATTTGATTAAATTGGATCGTTTTAGTCTAAAGTCTATATGGCCCACTAATAATGTCTAATAAAGCAGATTAAAGAATTTAGAAAATTAATTGATAGACCTTGGAAGCTACTTATCTGATTGGCAAATGGTTAAGATCTTTTTCTATCAAAATGTTTTATAAATTAATTAAACAGTAGGTATCATTCGCTACAAGCTTTTTGGTTATTTATTTAATAAAGTAAATTGTAAATAAATCGTGTATATATACTCATATGTATGCAGAGTCGTGGATAATCTATATATGTAAAAGGACATGTTCCCGACTGACTGAGGTAAGACGCTCGCACAGCCGTAACCGCTGTGCGTAGAAACGTGAAATTTGGACAGATGTTTATTT
>DWAO01002607.1:0-15631 GCA_018230605.1 Heliconius congener | reverse complement strand
TTATTTCAATAAACATATCGCACCCCTTGTTGGAATTATTCACAGCGTGATATCATTTTGAAGATGTATGATGATGTGTTACTGTAATTTTCTATTGGGGCGGTCGTCGGCGTTTACGTCGGTGTTCAATGAGTCACAACGGTGTGTTCGACTGCCACTCAAGAAATCGAATTAATAATTATTTCGTTCGCCACTCGTTGGAAAAAGTTGTTATTCATGAATATTTAATTTCTTCGCTCTAATACCAAGGCAAAAGCGCATCGTTAAATTCAGCCACACAACACCCAATGCATCGAGGCTTAACAAAGACCTACGTATGGTTCACTATTCTTCATGTAGGCTTAAATAAATTAAATAAAAAAATAAACAATATTACATGTAATTCTTATCTAATCAAAGTAAAGACAATATAAGGTAAATAGTATTATTGGAATGTGGCGCATACTTGTTTTAATAAAATGTATTGTTTAATGTATTATTTGTAAAGTAAATTACTGACGTGGAGCGGTAGAACGTCTGACTGTAAATGCAATGTTTGTGGGTTCGATTCCCACTCTTCATCCTGGCATTACATTTTTTGTTCGCCTAGCTTGCTGTATGCACGAATGTATTTAGAGATATTTTCTGTGGAGGCCTGAATTTTAGCTTTGTATTGATTTTTTTTGTGTATGTTAGTGAATTTTCTGGGGTTGGAACCAGATTCTTCTAGAGTAGGCACTTACCTCCTCAGCCCGTAGCTGCTTGCTGCATAAAATGTGGAGTTAAAATAAAAATTGCTTAAATATAGATCCATTAGTTGTCAATATAATAAAAATGCGAGATGAAGGCTTTTTCATGTTAATTTCCAAATAAATAACAAAATGTAAAAAATTGGCTATTATGTCATATACAAATACTATATTATAAATACAATGTTTGTTTGTACTTTAAACAACTTCACGTCGTAATATTGAGTGTTGAGTGACAACTCAACGCCGCGCTTTACGACGCCACAGGGAAGAATTGGAAATATAATTTTAATTAGATATTTTATCTCTTCGACTGATTGTAGGATCGGACCCACAGCCAGTCGGTTTTCCAGTCACACTTTGTGCCTCTGCGCCACGACTGGCCAGTCAAATGGAACTACTAGTTTAATATTTAGGTAGATACTCTTCAAAATGAAAATCATATTGAAGCTGAGCTATTCTGAATTATCCTAACCGTGAGGATTTACGTCTTAGTTCCGGAGATTGCAATCGATTGTAACGAAACGATATTGATAGAAAGGACGACGAAAAATTTGCATTTTTTGAAATTATTATTTTAGATTCACTTGTACTATTCTTTTGGTTTGCTTCAAAACGTCGCTTAGATGTAATGTAAGTATGGCCCTTAGGCAAAGGTATATTTGGACGTAATACTTTATCCTTAAAACGTAATCAAGGTAGGTAGTAGGTATTCGATATTTATTTTAATTTGACAGGACTAATGAAATGGTCTATAATAAGTTAGTGGAATTTGTGTCTAATTAAAAAATTTGTTGTTCAAGAAACTTTTTGTAGAATTTTATAAGTGTACCTAAGTATATATTATTCAATTATTTCGAATAACATTTAACATTATCATCATCGCAGCCTTAACAGCGTTATAATATTTAAAAGCTCTCTCATTTCATATCGAAGTTTACACCTAAGCCACAAGATTATGTTAAGAAAAGACTAATATAGATTGTTTCGTGAAAAAAGATTCTTCCGTCAAAGACAAAATCGTCATCGTATACCTAAACAAATTATCTTTATACGTTAACTCTCAAAACGTTTGATTAAAGTTATATTTTTTACTACATGAGTGATTTGCTTTGTATCACTATAATTATAGGTACTTTGTCAATCTAGTATTACTTATATGTTAATCTCGAACTAAAAATCGATTCTACTACGCCGCATGCGTGAGATTTTGTATTGAAGATTGAGAGATTTCATATAAAATATGATTTCTGACAAAAATACCGATCAAGTTTTTTTTGTTTTTAGAATACACGTCATTAACTATTATATTATTTATTTACAAACTTCTATTTATTAACAATACTTAGCAGTTTAATCCCATTTATTCGATATAATACTTATATACCTGTTACAACAAAAAGTTACGATATATTTTACGGTCTGTACCTAAGTAAACCGTACATACCGTGCAAACGTTGCTTTTATCACTTAATATAATTCTAAATTTTCGAGGTCATAACGTGACTTGTATAATTTATTCACTCATTGAAACTGTCTTATAAAAATTGGATAATTTGCCATGAGTTTTCCTTTGTTAAGGCTTTAATTAAACTATACATTTAGCAGGTTCTTAATACATTTTAAATGTATTTATGTAAATCTAACGTAGGTACGCACATAATTATAACCGTTTTATTAAATGGGTCTATGAAACATTAAAAATACACATTGTTTTAAATATATTTATTGTTAATTACATAAAATGATACACTCTTAATTAAACAAAGAAAATGAAACCATGAAATACTTTCGCCCATGAAGGTGAGTTGTGATGAGTGAAATTTCTCTATAATAATAACAACATTGCATACAAAGATAAAGAGATGGAATTGCAAATTAAAATCAATTATTACCTTTTAAAACATAATACAATAATATTGCTAAGCCTTACGTCTAAGAAGACCATATGGAAAGAGAAGTGCATATGGTATTTTTAGTGAAATTTAATTACACGAAATCAATAGCCATAAACATTTTCGTCAGAAAATGCAATATACAGGAAAAAGTCTTCATCATGATGCTCTTGGTATAAGGATCCCATTGTAGCAGATGTTGGAGGAATAACATTATTCACAAAAAAGAATAGTGCATCTTCTGGGCGAAGGTGAATTCGTTTCCTGATCAAAAAGTAAAATTGCCCCACAGTCAAATCAGATGGCACCAAATATTTCTTTTTATCGAGATCTCCTAATCTAGCTTTCGGGGCTTTCTCTACAATCACTGGTACACGATCCGGATATTTTCGACGTATTTTCTCCCCTTCAGTCTTTCTTTTTTCAAATGAATGTTCTTCTTTATATTGAAATTTCATTTTAGTTGAGTTTACTCTCTGTAATTTGCAAGACGATGAATCCAAATCAGATATTGCGACTTGTTTTTTGTTTTTGCGTTATTGTTTTACAATGCAATGACGCAATCAGCTGATATGACAAGTGGCGACAGACAAAGGAATACAATTACATACATTCTGATCAAGCCTTTTTAATCTGTATTTACACATAGTTTAATCTAGCACCGTTCTATATTTCTTCTATACACAAAAGTGTGTAAAATGGATATATAAAAACAATTTTAGACTTTCAAGTTGCATTTTAACGATACACAAATTTAAGTTTAAATTTTAAGTAGTTTATTACCGTATTGAAATGTAACTTAATAGTTTTATACTTATTATATATTTACATATTATAAAATACAATATTTTTGGCAATTTCTATTTTAAAAATATGTAGGGTCAATAGATAAACTATATGGGGTGAATGGAAAAAAATATTAGTGTTGCTAGCGTTTCATTATGTCTAACGAAATAAAACTAAATGTCTTAAGTATCTATATAATTTATTATAATAATTATAATAGTAATAGTTTTAATCGGCTTTAACCACTTTTAAATGCAATGATCATGATCCATCAAAGGTTTAAAAATATCAATATCATTAGTGAAAAAAAAAATTATAATAACAAAACATGGGTTTTAGGTCAAAACTATTGCTTTAAAAAAGGGAAAGAATCTTGTTCCTTGCCTTTAATTCCAGTCAACTTTACCGTTATCTTTATCTATATTTTTTCCATCGACGTTTCAAAAAATCTTGACTCCGTCAAGATTTTTTTATGTATTTTATCATCATGTGATACTTCTTGGTCAGAAGTCACTTCGCTATAAATTCTTTTTCTTTCTCAATACCTTTGACCTTTTGCCTTTTAGATTCTTATACAATTATACAATTTGTTTATAAAAAATCATCATAAAAACCTAACTACTACCCGGGAAAACTTCTAATGTCCTTTTTCTTTCCATTTGTTAATATGAATGGTCATATCGCACGTATTTGAGAATATTTAATAGAGAGTTTTTAACTTCATTTTCTCCTTTTTTATCTATTTCATTTTATATTTGGTAATCTTTTAAGATCTGATTGTCATCAACATATTTGATTCCTGTTTTTGTAAAACTGAATTTTGCCATTATGTTTTTTTATAATTTTGGGAAATAACTCGCAGCAGAGAAGCTTTTGACTTTTTATCATTTTTTTGGACTTAGAGAATATAACACAAGGCCATCTTTATTTCATTTGTCCCCACTAATAATTGTTTTTCTGGTTCCCCTGTCCCCTGTCTCTGGAATAACGTTACGTGCACGTAAAAATAAAAGATAATTCTTAGTAAACATATAATATACTTATGATGTATACATGCTTCAAAGTATTGCGAAGGGGACTTACTAACTATTGTAAAAGGTGGATTCCAATATAAATGGCTACACTGCCGCTTCTCTTACCTATGTGGTCATTTCGTATAAGGTGGAAATTAGGTATGGAGAAGGATGCGGAAGATAGATAAGGCTAAAGGAATATTTTGAAAATTAAAATCACATGGACGCTTTCACAATCAAAAAAAGAATTGGGCATTAACATACACAACATTGTATGTTATGCTATCTGTCTGTCAAGAGCCTTTATCTCAGAAACGCTTGGAGATATCGATGGAGTTATTAGGAATTGCAGGGTGAATAGGTCATAACGAGGAAACCGTAATAATAATTTACACATTTTGGCAAATTCGAAAAGGAGTAAAAATCCTTCTAAAATATTTTTACTTCTTGTCAAATTTGCCAAAAGGTTAAAAAAAATTACCTTGTAACATAATAATTTATTATCTTGTCTGTAGATCGTAGCGTACGATTCATTGAGATGTTTTAATATTAATTTAATTCTAATTCTTATCAGGTAACACTGAATTGGCTTCTTGCATTGCTCATTGAAACAAGTAGAGTAGAAGCGTTCCTTTCGTTTATTATTGTGATTCAGTTTGGTTTATTCTACTTTTAGTGTAACTGTTTACATTTATTTAAAAATTAAATAAAATAAAATGCGCAAAAGGAAGTCCCTTAAGAAAGCAGACGACGAATCCGATGCTTCGGAACCTGGAGCCGAACCAGAAGAATTTCAGGACTCTGGCGAAGATTGGACGCCGGATGCCGATTCGGTATGTTTGTAACTAAAGAATATTGGCTAATAAAAATATGTAATTATAACTTTATTATAATTTTTGGAAGGTATAATATAAATTTGTATATATTGTCAAAAAATTAATGGCGCGTGGTCTAAGGAATGATTTTAGTTTCAAGCGGCATTAGGTTAGGTTACAGAGTGAAGTCATATATTTTGATGCAAATCAATATCTTATCTTGCGTACCACATTTAATTATTTATCAAATATATTGTAATGAACTAAAATTGAAATATGATTAATAGTATAATGTTTACACAGAATGAGCAGCCAACCCGTGGAGGCAGAAAAAGGACCTCAAGAACATCATTAAACAATTCCAAAAAGAAACGCAAAAATTCATCATCTGAAGAAAGTGAAGGTGAAGCTGAGGAAGATGAAGAGGGAGAAGACGAAGAAGCTGAATTAGATGAAGATGAAGGTTCTGATGATGAGAAAAATGGCTCTGATGGAAATAAGTCTGACTCCAGTCAGTCAAAAGACATACCAAAGCATTTTCATGTAAGAAAGTGAATACATCAAATAATATGCATTTTGAATTATAATTTTTTCATAATAATTTAAGTAATTTATTATGAATTTCAGTCTGGAAATTTTGTTTTGTTAAAATCTGACGTGAAATGGGATGGGGACACAGTCATTTCAAAGTTGGATGAATTAAATCTGTGGAAAATAGATGGAAAAGCTTTACTACAGAAATTCATTCCTATGGAATCAAATGGAAAAGTTTTACATAAATGTACATGTGTGGTATGTTTTTACAAACTTTTACTTAATTAAAAAATATAATAATTAACATTTCTTTAGATTATAATTATATAATTATTTTTATGCTTACAGTACTCTGGATGGAATGTTGATAACCGGGACAATTACTACCCTATTACTGAAATACTGGATAGAAATCCACGTACAGACTCTAAAGAAATTTGCGTAGCTTTAGATCTTAATGATCTTATTAAAGTAAGAGACAAGTAACAAGTGGAGATTTTTACTTAATTCAATTAGATAAGTCTTAAACAAATGTATCAAATTAAATCTTCTTTTGGCACTTCATTCCAGTTTACTTTGTGTAATACATTTTTTAAAAATGAAATTAAATGTTCAATAAAGTAGTTGTATTGGTTTTAATTGCTATTTATTATCACATAGCATATGTTGAGATTAAAAGAGCATTTTTAGTATAATTACAATAACTGTTATTGTTTTTTTAATTTGAAATTGCTATAATGTATTAATAAATTTATCTCCAACCCTAAACAACAGAAAACTGTGGTAACTCTAAATGAGTCCTCATGTTTTGAACTTTTTTTTTTGCCATAAGAACAATATTTTAAAAGAATTTCTACAAAATACACAATGACAAAGTAAATAGTGGATTATCGCGCATTCTTAGTAAAATATAATTTTAGTCTAAATTCAATATCTATTCTCCAAATAAGAACCGTGAGACACATTTATAACCTAAGAGCTTGAGACTATCTCCAAATTGTTTCTGAAGATGCAGGTATTATTGCAGTTGCCTTACAATTTATATATTATAATATTCTGTTTGTCTGACAAAATATACTGTTTATTTTGTCGGACAAGCAGAAACAGGTCATAGTCAAACAAGGAAACTTGTCATAGTCAAAATAATCATAACATACGATAGGAACGAGAAATAAAAATAAGCTTGTTACGACAAGTTTTCGCTCCAAAAGTTAATAAATATTTTATGCGTTTGAGTATACGTGTATATAATAAAATTGCGCAGTGTATTCTAAGTTTACCACTATCACAATTTAAAACGTCTGTAAAAAAAATACTGACAAGTAAAGCTTATACTATTCTTTGTAAATATTTACAGGATAAATTTATGGAATAAATTTCTATTGAATGTATGTGCAGGATAGCTGCTAGTTACCACTGACATTGAAAAGAGCAACTGTTGAGTTTCTTGCCGGCTCTTAGCAGAATTGCCTTCCGAACCGCTTCACACTGGTGAAGTTTACTTAAATGATATTCAAAAAATGCTCGTAATTAAGAAATACTACCCTAAATCACCTACGATTTCTCGATCTATCTATGGGGTGCTGGTAAAAAGCTTAACGCTTTTTGTTTTAGTACTTACATAGGTATATCATCAATACAGTCATTGCTTGAAGGAATGATCTAGTATTATTTTGCATTATCTTTAAATCACGGTTGATGTTTATTTAGTGGATATAAGAACTAAAACATTATGCATTCCATACCTTCAGGTAATGAACACGGAACTTAGCTTTACCTTAAAAACAAGCAGTCTTATTTTTGAGAAAAGCTGAAATCTTGAGGATTACTAACTTGAAAGTGGGGTCCTTTCAGAGGTAGCGACAAATAAACATCTTTGGGAGGGTAATTGCTAAAATGATGTAGGAATGTGGGCTCTGGGCTCTTGGGTTGGATGTTATAACTCTCTTAAAAGAACCAGAATGTTTAAAATTAGTATTTTCAACTAATTAAAGCAATATTTAGACATAAATACATTTAATATAATATTGACCAACTTTCAGGTAAATTTCACCTGTGTGTGGTGGTAGCTTTTTTGTTTATATTAATTTTTTGTTCATTCGATTTAAAAGTGCTTATAATAGTCTATTTGGATAAAGAATATTTTGAATTTAAACAGATCAAATAGGTCTAAATTCCGATACACCCGATTGAGGTCTATATTATAAAGTGTAGTGGACGCTTTAAACATAGGAAACCCTTTAACTTTGTTCAGTGTAACGGCCATGAGGTAAGTCGTGGCGCAGGGACATAGCCCTTTGACTAAAGTGAAATATGTAGTACTCGAGGCCCGCGTGTGGCTTCACCCGCTTGTATAACACAGTTATTTATCTTCTTATCTCAATTACTTTCGTGATTTAATAAGATGTTCATTTTAAAGACAATATTTATAAAGTAAAGTTGAAGCTATGTCAATAAAACACTTCTCATGAAACTTCTTATACTGATATAACTTTTTTAAATTATAAAGCGATAGAAATAAAACAAACAAGCATTACTTAACATTTCATGTTAAGTAATGCTTGTCAAAATTCAGTAGTGAAAACCGCATTTAAATCGGTTACGCCGTTGAGATAGCGTGAACAAATACACACTCAACCTTGCCTCTAGAATTCATCGAAAAGGGGGTAAGTGTCGTAATGGGAATTTATATACGAAAAATCAGACAAAAACTAATAATTTTGGGAAGTATGAGCGGACACATGCGCAGAATGCATATTTTAGGTACCTATATTCTATTCACGAATGAGATAAAAAAAGGTAAACATGACAAAACAGTTTGTTTACATGTCATGATTGATGGAGTTAGTATATTGATTTTAAAAAATATTTATCTATGGATTTTTGGAAGTAATATACCAACTGAATGAAAGATAGCACTGTAAATAATATTATCTTATTATAGAAATAGAATACCGGTAAAGCAAGAATTTTTTTTTTTACAATAATCACACTTTTTTACACTACAATATCCAATTATTTTCGTTAATAAATTCTGAAATACAGTTAGGGAAAGGTAAAATAAATGCAAAAATGTCACGTTTGAATATCGTCGGTTCAATTACATTAATTTGTACTATTGTAAAAATGAATTTTTTTTAACCGTCTTCAAAAAGATGGAGGTTATCAATTCGACTGTACATTTTTGGCCTCAGAACTTTCTATTGGGTGAACCGATTTTGATGATTCTTTTTTTTATTTGAAAGCTAGTGCTTCTCGTGTGGTTCCACTTTAATTTGATCCATATCTGATCATGATATCCATGTGAAAATCACGTAAATGTTAAATTTGCATTAAGTATGTGCGCAACAAATGGACTATTAGTCCAGTCTCAATATTCCAATGTCCGATTTTAATGATTGTTTTTTTATTGGAAAGGATACACTTCAAGGATAATTTGGTGAAAATTTAAAAAAAAACCAAACTCTTCACTTTTAGGACCAAATAAGGTATACTCGTATACGTGCATATTTAACCGAATTCTGTAAGAAAAGGACGTTATCAATTCGACTGAATATTTTTTTATATGTTTGTTACTTCAAAACTTTTGACTGAGTGAACCGATATTGATTATTTTTTTTTATTTGAAAGCTCGTGCTTCCCGTGTGGTCCCATTTGTCTTGGTCCATTTTTGATAATGTTATTTATGAGAAAATTACATAAGTCTTAAATTAGCATTAGGTAACATATCTAATACATGACAAATGGACGAATAACTCATTATCACGCTAAACGATTGCGATGACTCTTTTTATTTTAAAGGATTCAATGATAGTTTGGTGAAAATTTGGTTAGGTTCTGACTGTGGGATCCGGTTGAAATTTAACAAGTTTGTTTTTTTTTTGATAAAAAATATAATTTTTTATAATAATTACAAGACAAAAACATTGTTAAAATTGGTGTCAGAAGTGAGATTCTTCATCTTTGAATTTCTTTTTAACTCTTTCCTCCTTCTCCTTTCCTCAAACTCCTCCTACTTTAAGGGAGATATTCGAATTTTTAGGTTTACGTACAAATAAACCGAGATCCTCCGAGAACCATGCTGTTAAAATTCCGAGGCATTCCACAAAATTTTACGAGCACTTCTTTGCTGTGAACTAAATTGTGAAACAGTCTACTATTTCAATATTAAGCAATCAAAATCTTTAAATTTATTAGTTAATAATTAAAAATAGTTAATAATTATAATTTAAACTCATTTTTGTAAATGTAATTGTTGTCTTAACACTAGGTACACTCTACCTACCCTGCTGTGTTCGGGATAGATCGTGAATATATGTATTATGTTCATGTATTAGGATTTAGTATGATATGTATGTTTATTTACACCACCCACTTTATATTATCACATAAATTCCTAACTCAAAGGTTGTATGGTAGAAACTCCGATACGCGATCCGTCAACTGCTTATTTTTGCTCAGTTTGGTTCTCTTAATGATTTCGAGCTTTACTGGCGCCAATTAGGGGTCAGTTTGGTATATTTTGAAATTTATATTTGCTTTATTCTTCTTGTCGATTAATAGCTTTATATTTTCATTTAATCAAGGCGCTGGCTTTAATTAAACAGGCTTAATAGAAGCATGGTATTATATTAATACAGATTTCATTAATTTTGCTAAAAGCAAAATATAGCATAAAAGAACAATCACAATTTGTGATTGTGAAGGGTGCCGCTCTAAATTTTATTCTGCATAAATGTCCGCGTATCTCTGAAAATTCATAAAGTTCTTTTCACAATATTTAAGTAATAAGTACAATAGAACGCGACACTAAGTGTCATTTACTGCACCAGTTTGTATATGTAACGCATGCACCAGTTTGTTTATGTAATCTGTGTTGTGTCAACTGTCAAAGAACAAATTTATAATCAAAATTTTACAAACAAAAATTCTAAATATTGATATTAATACCTATTACCAAATATTTTACAACACATTTATAGCATTTATTTATTATTTGAGTTGAATCAAATTATTATTACTGCTAAATAGTTTCATAAATATAGGCCACGACTACAAAAACCTAGTTAGAAAGTAGAATATTATAACTATATAATGGATAAGAGTAATATAGGTGAGGAGTGTCTTAATTTCCTAAAAAAAAGAAAATTATTTCTATAATATCAAACTCCCTTATAAACAAAAAATGTTACTATTTATTATTTAAATACAATCTAATTAAGTGCATTTGTATATTTGGTGTATTATTAAGTAGTTCCATTTAAAGTGTGTAATAATCGTGAAAATCAAAGATCTTACTATATATTTGTATATTTTAGAACAAGACTGTGCCATTTGTTTGCAAAAGTATCATCACCCAGCACAATTACCATGTGGTCATGTATTTTGTTTTCTGTGTGTAAAGGTGAGTTTCTAATAAGCAGCATGCATTTTTGCTTCATAGTACCTTTTACTAAACTCATTTTTGCTCTAGGGTATTGCAATTCAGAGTAAAAAATGTGCAATGTGTCGCATGCAAATACCTTCAGACTACTTTGATCATCCAATTTTAATACAAAAAACATCTTTAGATGAAGCTTGTTCGGAAAATGATACAGCAAAATGTCAGTGGTACTATGAAGGACGGAATGGTAAGGACCTAACAAATTGTAAAAAGTTTCTTTTGTTAAAAAATTATTAAAATAAATATTTTTAAGGTTGGTGGAAATATGATGAGAGAAGCAATATTGATTTGGAAACTGCTTATAGTACAGAAGAAAAAGAATGCTTACTTTTACTAGCAGGAACTATTTATTGTGTAGATTTTCAAAATATGATTCAATTTCGACGTAGTGATCCTAGAAGACGGCGTCATATTAAACGAGATGTGCCAACACTTCCAGCTAAAGGTATAGTATCTGACTATCAATTATATATAAACTTAAATAATTGCTAAAATAAATCAGAAAATTAATATATTTTTAAGGTATTGCTGGAATAAAAAATTTAGAACCAGAACCAAGAGAGCTTTCTGATACCACAAGCGATATAATTACAAATAATGTGAACATACTTGATATAAATAGTACAATTCATGATACAAGTGCTACTGAAGTTCATTCAGATGATGGTGATGATATTGTAACTGGGGTTGAACCCTCTGACTCCATTGAAGAGATTGTAGACAATTTGAGGTAAAATAAAATGTATATGTTGAATAACAGTTTAAATATGTATAAAAGTTTATAATAAATAGCATTCTTGCTTCTCAAACCATCTCCTAGGGTAATTGTAATTTGTTAAAATCATCCTACAGGGATGCTTATTTGTGTTAAAAATTGTTAAAGCATTAGACCATTTCTTTTATATGTTTTGCAATGTCTCTTAGCCAAAAAAGAAACTAGGTGGGCAACATCAATTGTAGAATTATATGTTAATAAACTAATTTATTTTATTTAATTTTAGGCAAATGCATATGCAATCAGAAGATCACATTACAAGTTCCAATGAAGATGAAACTCATATTTGATTACTATTACTGTTACATGTCAACATTCAATGAACTTGAACATAATTAAATATATATTAACATTAAAATATTGTAAATAAATGGAGTTTTAAACTGTACTTACAAGTTCTAAATTTATAATTATTCTTTTTTCTTTCTCATTTTTAGGGTTTCGTACATATTAAGGAAAACAGGAATGATAGAAAAAAATGTTTTAAAATAGTTATTTTCCATAGAATTGTGTTGCCAAAATGTTTTATGAGTGTGGTAAATACTTTAGTGTAGTAGTATATGGTAAATAAAATAAAATATATAAATAACTAGGTAGCTATGGTATATATACTACATCTAGGTAGATGTAGTTTAAATGTCTATTATATTGAATTTGTCCAAGCTTGGTTTCAAGACTGAATTTGCCATTAAGGTCATAAAAACTTTAGATATATATTATAGTAAGTATTATTACTTTATTATTTAATTGTTGATTACACAATGTTTGTTAATGGTGTTCAAAATTTTATAATAAAATAAAACTAACAATATTTTGTTTAATTAAACTCCACTACAAATAAATTGATGCCTCTGAATAGATATTGTTTCATTTACATTATCACATATTCACTATTCTAAATAAATATTTGGTCAATATTGACAAAATAGCATTTTTTTTAAAAAACAAATTTAAATTGTCTCTTGCATAGTTTTAGGGGTAAGTGTGGAGCTGCTTTTAGTAGTATTAGTATTTAAGACAAATAATTTAATCAAAAGATGACTTTAGTCAACTCTAATAAATATTTGTACATTAAAAGACAATTTAATTTGATTTATTTTATTTCTATCGCTTATTTAATATACTACGTGAACTATTAAATAAATATAATTACCATGGCCTTACTTTACACTGACTAGCATGAGTTAATATGTATGTATTTAGAGGTTTTGCTTTCATAGCCATTTGCTTATGACGAGGGTGTTTTGGACATATAACATACACCCTCTCTTGTCTACAAACAAAGTAGCAAGAGTTACAACGTCTTCTAACGCGCCCTTTTACTTTAAAACCACATACTGGATTAATGGTTGGAACAAAAGTTGGTAAAATTCTTTCTGTACTTTTTTGAAAAATGCTAAATTTCGCCGTTAAAATATCAAAGTTTCTTCTCGGAATTTGCATCCCCATAACTGTTTTGGCCATAGAAATAATACGCTGCATCATCACTGTAACAAAGTATTTAATACTTATTCAAAATTTAAGGTTATGCTCGTATGTTTACATATCTTAAAAGCCCAGTTTTATTTGACCATAAAATAAAATATAGTTATAATATACTTTATAAAGTAGAATAGTAACATATACCTTAATAAAAATTAAAAGTCTTAATTTTTTAAGTTACAGTATTATTTTGAGAAAATTATTCACTGACATTTATGAACATCGATGTCCACTCGACTCGGTATTTAAATACTCGGCAATAAAATATGTTTCTGTTCGATATACCAATATTTTTTAAAATTTAAATTTAATCTCATCTATATTTTTACCTAATTTAAACTACACTGTGATCATTATTCATTACACATTCAAAAGATGAAGGACATGACTTTACTTAATTTATGACTTGCGTTTAGATTAATACTAAAATATCCGATATATCGAGAAACATTTACGTATTAAACAGACATCAAAAACATCATTTGATCATTGATTGATTTTTGATTTGATTTTGATTTTGAGTTTCGCATCACTATGTAGAGATACGAAACTCTGTTTTGGTTTAATTGTGAAACAATTTTCATATGCTTTTTGGTTGAGCGTCCAAAATTCAACGCAGCACTTTTACCAGAGTGGATAAATAAAAATAATTTAAATGATATTTGCCCGATTTCATATTGAATCCACATCCATAGCAAAATGTTACGTGTTCCACTGTACCACCGCAACGGCCTGAATTTTTATTTGATATATATAGTTGGCTCAAGTAGGTAGGTAGGTGCTTTTTAGTTTCTTACTTACAAAAAACTTAAAACAAAACGATTGCTAACGATGAGCAGCTGTCTGTGGGTAGAGGACCTCAGTACCTATCCATTTCACGCCCCTGTATGATAGCCGAACTTCAGTGGTTCTGCATATATTTGAAAATTTGTGATCTTTTGGAAAAAATCTTCGGAACAAACGGATTCTTGAAGAAAATTGACCCGACTGTTGAGTCTCGTAGTCGAATATTCTGAAAATGAAGAGAATTTAATATATTTATCGATACACATAGAAATGATTTATAGAAACGATGAACGAATGGAATTTTTTACGAATATTTTATTAAAGTTGATTTTCGTAATGCATTTAAGTACTAATAAATATATTTATGAAGTTGAAAGGTTGGAAGGCTGTGCTGTGTCTCTAAACAAGAATGCTGCGATATTTTATAAGTAAGTAGATTATATAGTATACAAAGATATAACCAGTATCTAATAGTGAACGTAGAGTAAAAATAAACACATCGAAATATGACATAAAATGTTTTTTGTTTCATTTGTCACAAATTCTTATTTTTTCAATAAATCATAATTATTATACCAACGATACTGCTCTTATCTATGTATTTATGTTAATCAACTTTATACTGTTATCATTCGCAAGTGCGCCAGTGTAATCTATTGACCTATTGTTACTCAACATATTATTTTAAATTTAGAAACAACATTAAAGTCTCAATCAGACATCCTGCGTAAAGTTAAAATGTCGAATACAAATGCTGCATCTAAAATGAGTGAACAAAAAGTTGTGAAGACAATTGTATCATCTCCACATGTTTATAAACCAGTTGGACCATATAGGTGAGTGGCAATCTTCATACATATCTCACTACTTAATTAATATTTGGAACTTATTTTTTTTGTATAAAAGTTACTTCATTACGCATGAGGTTTATTTCATAATCTCTAACATATATTTCACAAATTTTATTCGTAACTTTCATTACTTTGGCATTGAATTTGGAGAAGGTAATATTTAGCTATCGTCTTGGCGTTCGTCGTTTTTTTATTAATTGAATTATGAATATGCATAGTCTGTGGGTACGATTCTATGAAAATGGTATTTTTTTATTGTAATACGCTTACATTGTAATTGGGTATACTCATACGATATGAAAAGAAATATTTGGTTTGGTATATTATAGCCATCAACGAGTTTAAATAGGAAATTAAGGATTAAGGAAATAAGTTACAAACGAGGCCAGTCGTGGCGGAGAGGCACAAAGTGTAACTGTAAAACCGACTGGTTGAGGGTTCGATCTCCACTCGCGGAAGTGAAATATTTATTTACATTTTCATGTCTTCGCTCTGGTGGCAAGAGCGGCGCTGAGTTCCGCCA
>DWAO01002606.1:0-15633 GCA_018230605.1 Heliconius congener | reverse complement strand
TACCATCAGGTGACCCGCATGCTCGTTTGCCGTGTCTTTTCCATAAAAAAAAAAACGTGTGACTATAAGCGCGAAGGATGTGGATTTAATTCCCACTTGGAGCAATGAAATATACTTAATAATTTTATTTCCGCGCTATGGTAACAAAGCAAAGCGCGGCGTTGAGTTCAACTTTCAATTCACCCAACATGCAACAATGCCTACAGAACTGGGCGAAAAGTGGGGTACGGAAGTGTAACAAAAATGTATCAATTTCCATTTTCCATCTCTAATAATTTGAAGTGTTGTATTGGGGACCATCATCCAAACCTCAAAAAGTCTCTCTTGACACAAAATTGATTTTGCCTTATCTAAAAGCATGGTGTATAAATAAAAAAAAAATCCAAAATATTTGAACTAAATAAAATATGTTTTGTTGTACTTTTATATACATACTTATCTATAGATAAATTTACAAAATGCTTGAGCTTACCCATTTAAGGGGCCTAATATTCATTATCTTATTTCCTTAGATACTAATATAACGTGCACTGAACACTCATAATACAAAATATATTTATTATAGCACTTTGATTACTTCATTGTCCAACGAACAGCTTTTTTATAAATTAAATAATTATAATATTAAACGTTCTACCTAATGATATCATATTGCGCATCGCTTATATTAGCTTTACATTAACATTAGTCATATGCATAACAGTGACTACTAGAAGTGAGGTAATATATTTAATATGTTATACAGTAGTTTATGGAAGAAATAGGACAATTGCGAGTCGGACTCGCTCACCGAGAGTTCCGTACCAATTTCAGTATTGCAAGGCAACGGTAAATACAATTTATAAAAATTGACACACTGTTATTAAATTAACTACAATTATAAGTTTGTAATCGTTTTAATTATCGTAATATAAATGAATTATAAACTTAAATTTTTCGGAGGTTGTTTCGTATTGCAACTTGTAAGTTCTATTTTTTTGCCAAATTTCCTAATTGTAGGTGTACAGGAAGTACTCTATAAGTTTTGAATTTCATACAAAATGCAGCAAAAAAACACGATTGCAGTGCTCGTATCTTTTGATTGCATTGACATAGAAGCTTTTTTCCGTGTTCCAACTTCCAAGGGACTGTAGACTTAAATATTTCATATTAATTTCAGCTTTTATGTTCCTTGTTTTTTTTTATTTTACAGCATATATTTTTTTTTTCCTATAAATTATGTTATAATCAATAAAAATAATAAAAGATAAATAAGTTTATTTATGGTTTATCGTACAGAACAATTATACAAAAGCTGACAATAAATGTAAAATCATGTAGAAATAAAATAAAAAATATTAATAATATTTTGTACATTATTGACATGCGTCCATAAATATGCACAGAAAACGAAACGAAAAGCTATGATATTATCTTTTGTCTACGTCCCAATTTAATGCCGAATAATTCATTATATACAGAACAGAAATGAATATTGAGCTAAATTAAACTTTTAATTATTTTTCTTATTACTTCAACCAAGTCCAAACTTTACTATATATAATTTTTATAACATAAATTTACATTCATGTCCCACTATACAGTTCTATATTCAACACATGCCTAGAAAATTGACCTAGACTTTTTATAGAGGACTTATTTTGAGTTCATTGAATGAAGCGCATGATTTATTATTGTAAAAATATTTTTCACCATTACAAAATGATCAAAGGAAGTTGAATATTGCAAAGCTAATAATATAATTTTATTTGTTTTAGGCAGCTCAGGATCGCGGCACGACCAGAAAAGCAGGTCGGTCGATGGCTAACAAAGATCTATGGATATATCACACTAAAATACCTACACCCTACAAAGTGTTTTCGAAAATAGCATTGCCTGCGTCATTGCATATTATAGAACAATTCGTGCAGGGAGCTTAAAATCATAGCATTGTGATAATAGATTTGCAAATGGTTTTGTTTTCAAATATAGCGTATGGCTGTAAACGCGGCGGTTGTGTGTTAGTTCCTCATGGAATGTGTTGTTTTCATTTCCTCGCACTGGTTACAAGACAAAGCGCGGCGTTTAGTTACGCTACTAGTTCAAAAATATTTGGGAAAGTAAGAGGAACGCAATATCTTGGGAGATCCCTCCCTTCTATATGCGGGAGTAAAGCATAAAGCGAAAAATAAAAAAACAACATATTATAATTATAGTCCAATATATTATATAATTAAATTATAATTTAATGAAAATTTGATAGAAAATAAATTTTGTTTTCAGAAATCACTTACTTCCAGAAGATATATTTAATTTGGAAAGTAACCAATATCTTATAAACAACGTATACCATACAAATGATTACGACAATCATAGCAGCGGGATCGCACGGTTACGCCCGCCGATGCACATTTTGCACACAGCCAAGGCGACTCCCCCGAACGACGAAAAGATCGCGATCAGAGTCCACCCACCAAGAGAAGACCCAAAACTTTTCTATCAATCTAAAACATATCTTGAAGAAATTAATGGCAAAAATATCAATAACGAAGTAGCATCTATTTATCCTGGCAGAGAAGTTATTAGAGCTGATGAAAAGTATCGAATACCCAAGCGCTTATTAAGAAGTAAATACGAGAATAATCAGTTTAATTCATGTATGTTTATCTTTAAATCTTAAAAATCTAAAAAATCTGCTTCACGCTGTATCCCGCACACAGCAGGGTAGGCAGAGGAAACCTAGTGTTAAGACACTCCGTTCCTCACTTTTCGCCGAGTTCTGGAGGCATTGCGTATAGAATGGCGGAACTCAACGCCGCCCCTTGCCTCGACACTAGGGCGAAGAAAATGAATATATAAATGTAATAAAATAAATATTTAATTTCCTCGAGTGGGGCGAAACCCACAACCAGTCGAATTTAAAGTCACACTTTGTGCCCCTGCGCTTTAAATGAAATTTATATTTCAAAACGTAGTGCAATAAAACGAATTATATTACATTTTTTTTTCTTCCATTTCAGTATCAAAAATATGCATACAATGCCCTTCTGGCAAAACTCTTATAGCAAAGAAAGGTGTGGATAGAGTTTTCTTACAAAATCCTATATTAAGAACGTGCTCAGGGCGGAGAGCTCCTAGAAATGTTGGCTTTACTCACATGTACGGACCGAAATTTGGAACTTTACTTCCCTCTGGAACCCACATTATAATTGGCGGAATTACATACAACAATGACGTGAGTTTACATACATATTTATATTTATATATATTTATTTATAAATATTTATATATATTTATTTATACATATTTATATATATTTATTTATACATCCATATTTTTCGTATTTCGCCTATATATATTCGAAATATATTGTATTTCGCCCTATTTTTTATTCCACTATATTAACGTTTCAGACTCTCCAACACTGCAAAATACAGGTGCATGTTATTATTCAATCTTGCCCAACGCCTAAATATTTAATATCGCAATGTGAGGATAGTAAAATTTGCAACTTCTCATGTCTTGATGATTCGTTACAACTGCAGGGCGAGTCAAAGTTAACTTGCAAGGAGGACTTGACTTGGGAAGGGCATCTTCCTTTATGCAGAGGTGAATAAATACTATTCAATAAGTTTTGTTTACTCTTTGGTCTATTATTTTTTTCATTTTGTTTACTTAGTAATGGATGAAGTGTATTTATCTATAAATCATTATTTAATTTCACTTGCAGCTCGTAAGTGGTGTAAGCCAATACCTCCTCCTGACTATGGACAAATCAGTTGTAGAGGGACAACGTCTGGGTATGCAGCGGGTTTGTCTGAGGGGTCACGATGCAGAATTCGCTGCCCCATGGGGTCTCGATGGTATCCAAAATCTGTTAGTGTCTGTCGACGAGGGAATTGGACAAATTCTTTGAAATGCATCCCCAAAAATGATTATTAGATAAATATTTAAATTTCCAAGAATTAACTAAGGCTTTAATATTAAAACAAATATATAACTGCCAACGACAATATATTATAGGAATTTATCATCCCAATTTTACTTAAATAAGTGAAATTGGAATGCTAATTGGAATATTATAAAATTTATAGGTACTAGTAATCAAAACATCTTGCGAAAAGCTGATATAAAAAACAAAAAAGGTTTAATAATTAGTTACAAAATATGTATATCACAATATATTGAATTTAGGATTTGTTTTTGTATTAGTAAATATAATTTATTTTATAAGGTTTTCTAACAATACATTTTATTAACACAAAAATAATATAGCATATTTAAAATCAACTGTATTTTTACTTCATAGACACAATTATTTTCTTTTATTTTTATGTATGTCCTAAGTATACTTTAAATGAATTTATAGTTAATGTAATGTATGAAACATCGCTAAAAATCACAATATAAATCTGTTCCAAAAGGCTGTGCCTATTGTGACGTAAACTATTATTTTAATAAATAAATACTCTCGAATTTCGATAAATTAACTTTTATTTAATTACAATTCAATGAAGAATGGTAATACTAATAGACTACAATATGTTTCTTACTACTTAGAACCTTTTAATGCTGCTCATTCTAATCTAATCTAATTTAATAAAAGATGTATTTAATATTTAATTCTATAAGTAATTTAATAATTTTAATATTGTTTTTAAATATTTATTATTGCTTATATTTTTAAATGTATCAGAAAATATATTTCTTATTCTATTAAACCATTATACATGCAAAAACTCAAATAAATTTAATGTGTAAATTATTTGTTATTACGTGACTATATTAAGTTTAATAGTATAATTTTGGCATGAGGGATTATACTCCTAAAAATTGTATCGATATGGCAACATATTTACCGCGCCAAGTACCAACTGCTGTTTAAAATTAGAAACAGAAATTGACATTTGCGGCCGTTACATGTTTTGAGATTGGTGTTTAGTGACCACACAGAAATTTGAACTTGTATTTATTGATAGTTTTGTAGGCAACGTAGAAAATGAAAATTTAGACATAATTCTTTTTATATAATATATTACGTTTATAATTTTATAAATAACAATGGGAAGTAATGCAAGCAAATCGAACGCCGAGACAGCTGCCCTCACGCAAAAAAACGACTCCGACAAGGACATAAGCTCTAATTCTGATCCTCGATCTCCAACGCCTGAAATAACTCGAACTCCGCTACAGGTACGTACGTATTAATATGCTCTACTGATAATTTGATTCATATATTTATGTTAAAATTTATTGGAGGTCCTTTTGTTAAAGTCATGGCATTTTATTACTTCTTTATTAGATTTCTGGATGTTTTAATGAAAAATTATAAAAATAAATTAATTTTGTTCTATCATAATAGAAGTATTTTTTCCACGTTAAATTGTTTTATTTTTAATTTTAGGTGAAAAATGGCGCTAAACACAATATTACTAAAAACGTTGATTTGCGAAAGAAATTTGAAAGCGAAAAAGCAGACGGAAAAATTATACACAATAACCCAATTTTATCTGCTGTTATAAAAAATCATTTACAGTCATATGATCCACGTTCTCCTACTCAGGATTTTGAAAGAACTCCTATTATAGTATCGAAAATTGATGAAGATAAGGACAGCAAAAAATTGTTAAGAATTAACACAGACAACAATAACTGTGCCAGCCCTTGTTTAAATAATGATATTGTGGATAATAATTGTGATAATTCTTTTGATATAAATGAAATAAGCCCAGAATTAGTGGTACCCAAAAATTTGTGTAATGGCTTTTATGACTTAACTTTAAATGGCACTTTAAAAGATAATGAAGAACCATTAGGATCATCAACTGCTTGTAATGAAATTATTGAAAATGATATTTCTGAAGTATGTGAAAAACAACAGTTTCTTGAAACTAATTTTGATTATGTAGAAAGTGAACTTGATAAATTTGAAGACAGTGAAGATAACACTAACCAACACATAGACGAAATAAATCAAGTTAAAGAGACATTGGACTATGATATAAAGAATATCCCTCTATATAAGATCGTTAACGAAGATCCTCGATCTCCTTCTACGGGAATAGAGAGAACTCCTATTGTAGTATCTAAAGTTGAAGATGTCAGTGATGAAAATGTTGAAGAAATGTCTGATGATTCCTTAATTAAAGTATTGCAAACAAATATCGAACTAGATGAGGTGTATGATAAAAATTCAGATGGAATTCTTATATATGAAGACGAAGTAAATACGCACAATGACACACCAAAAAAACTTAGATCAGAAAGTAACAGTGGTTCCAGGACACCTTTATCTTGTATGAAAAATAAAGCAGATTCTGGACATGGAAGATCCAAATCAACTAATACAGTATATAACACAAAAAATCAAAAGGCATCAAGGCCACAGAAAAGAGTATCGCACATTCCTAGACTGAAATCTTTAACACAGCAATCTAAGTTTATTTCCTCTGAAAGTAGTCTGTCATTAAAAAATATTTCTAAGGCGATTAGTGGAGATTGTGAAAATACTCCACCGCATTCCCATCGTGACAGATGGGACAAAGATACTAGTATTGTACTTTAAAAATATTATTGCAATACTATATCATTAGACGAAGCAGATTGCTATGCTATGCAAATAAATATAAATTGTTGGTTTTTGGTGTACATTCTTGGAAAATGGATAATTCATGAATGATTCAGCTATTGCTTATAAATCTCATTATGACATTCAACATTTAGTTGTAATTTTATTACTAATAAAGCTATAAATTTATTTTCTTATTACATTCCCCTTCTTTTAAGCAATACAACAACAACAAACAATTTAATACTGGTCTTGAATAAATTGAAAAATTTACATAAATGTTTTAATAATCACACAAGAAAAAATATGCTTATTGCTTGAATTTATACCACAGCAGAAAAATTAATTTCAAATGGCTTTAAAGTATAAATAGCAACATAAAAATTATAGTATTTAATTAAAAAAAAATTGTTATATTATTTAAAAAACATGCTAATATTTTTTCCTGTAAGGTACTTATAACACATGAATGAACTGAAGATGGCAATGCATAAATTTGATTAATGTAGATATAGCATCAATTATCAGCTTCACGTTGTATTCCGCCAGTAGTGTGGTAGGCAAAGTAAGCCTATTGTTAAGAGTTTAAGACACTTCTTCACTTTCCGCCGAGTTCTGGAGGAGTTTTGTATTGATTGGCGGACCTTAACGCAGTGCTTTGCCTCGTCACCAGAGTGAAGTAACGGAAATATTAAATATTGAATTTGCTCGAGTGAGAATCGAACTCACAGTCTGTTTACAGCCACACGCTAGTGATCCTGCGCCATGACTGGCGTCATATAAGGCATATGAGGCCAGAAAAAATATATATTCCACAATACAAATATGCCATCGTCATTTTTATAGTGAGGTCGATGAACCACGAACAATGATATTTTAAGTTAATGAGCTTACAAAGACGGCGCTATTTTAGGTATCATTACTGAAATGGATCACCAAAGTCGAAATATTCAAGTCAATATTTTTATGGGCATGGTTTCCATGTTTCAACCTTTTTATGTCAGAATGAATGTATAGGGCCAGAAATTATATTCCTTAATGTAGTGGTTTACTGCCATTAAAATGGAGTGGTTGTTGGTAAAAATTGCACTAACTGACTATCACAGGAAAAATATTTTATATTTGAAAATCTTTCAGTACTATAGAATAAATTGGTAATAGACAATTCTTATATGCATCATAAGAAAACAACATCATCATCTTCTCATTTTAATTGAGATAATTTTATAACTCAAGTTAAATTAAAAAATATACATTTTAGAAAACATTCATTTACCAATTGATAAAAAATCCTAGTTTTTATGAACCTTAATCCTAATGGTACTTATCAATAAACATATAAACAAATTTCATTAGGAAAATAAAACATTTCTTATTCTACAACATTTATTGCACACATAGAAGTTAACAATTTCTAGTCAACATCAATAAATATTATAGCTGAAGCATTATTTAGATGAAATAAAGCAAGTAATCACAATTTTGTATGTTATTCATGGAATGGCGTACGAAATAAAAAATAAAACCATGAAAGAATATTTATAGCGTTAGATATATAATTTCAAGTAGCTAAAATACGCGGCCTTCTTGTCTTACAACCAGTTATTTCTTTAAAGTCCTCGTAGATCTATAAATATAACAGAACATAAGATTAGATGAAAAATAATAAATAGCTTTTAGAATTAAGATATGTTAAAAAACTGTAATTATTCGAAATACAATATTATTAAATAAATGGCATGATAATGTAATCTAATTTAGTATTATTAAGTGCAGTTTGTTGATATAAAATGTTGGAGTGTTAGAGGCTTAGGGCTATTTTTTTAAGTGTTGGGGCTACATATATATTTTTTAATAATAAGTAACAAAAGAAAAAAACCTAAATATTTTTTTATGATGGTTTGTAATCTATATTTATTTTATTAATGTCTATTGTATATTATATAATTGTAAAATGATTATTTATCTATTAAATATCAAATTAACTATATTTAAATGTTTCAGTTTAATAATTACACTTCATATACGGTATTATATTAGATATAAACATGTGTTAATAAAATTATCCTACAGTATAAGTATAGTACATATATAGTATTGAGATATTGAAAATTTGATATACAAATGAATATATATATTAATTACAGTCAATATAGTGGTCCAAATCATACAAGCTGAAACATTAAAAAAAAATTTTTATTTAAAAAAATGTTCTTGACTTTAGATTTGAACTTAATAGTTACAAAAATAAGAATTGTCATATACATTGCAATTTTTTTTGACAAAATTGATTGGTCAACGGTTGGTTTTTTATGATTTAATTATTTAATACTATTATTAATATTTAGAAATTTATTATGACTTGACTTAATGTCATTGATTTCTTTAAATAATATTAATTTTTCAAATGAATATTTCGACTTCAACATTTATTCGCTTAACTTAATTTGGCACAATATATTTTATTTTCTTACAGATATAATAACTTTTAATATAAATATGAAACTTATTAAATAGTTTTAAATTTGTGTGGAATATAAAGATGGTATTTGAAACTTCATGAAACATATAGTAAATACAGCAATGCCCATTTTTGTTTTTTATAGTAATCAACAATATACAATAATTTATTAAATGTTTTTGCACAACTAAGTGGTTATTTTATCTTCTAATTCTTACACATATAAAATAATATCTCGGTAATAGTCCAATAATATTTTTTAAAAAGTTACAGGAATTATAAAGAAAATATGTTTGTATAATTTTCCAATAATTGATATTAATGTAGATTAATATATAAATATTATATTACATACAAATGAATATACACAAGGAATGTAAAGGAGTAACTATTTTATAGACACATAACATAAAGAAACATATAATATGAGTATTATCAATAAATACCTACACGTTAACGTTTAAAGTATCAATGAGAGTTATAAAAATTCGATTAAGTGCGAGTCGGACTCGCCCACGGAGGCTTCCTGACCCATTACAGAGAAGTACAATTTATAAATATTGACAAACTTAAGTTTGTGGGCATATAGGCTCATTTTGTATGTGAAGAGCTACAAATATAAGTTAGTAATTTTTTTAATTATGAAATAGCTCCATTTTTTTTGGATTTTTTCTTTTATTTATGTAAGTTCTCACTTCGCACAACATTTCATAACTGTAAGTCAACACGTATATCCTACAGGTTTTGATTACGCGGCGATTTTCATAATAAATGCAGCAAAATCGATCATACAGGCTCGTATGTTTTGATTGCGTCGACTTAAAAGCTTGATTTGTTATGTGCCTCAATGGACCATAGACCTGAATGTTTTATATTAATTTCAGCTTGATACCTCAACGCGATCTCGAGATAAAAGGTCTTGACAAACGGAGAACAAAATTATCTTATAAGGGTTCCGTTTTTACCTTTTGAGTAACGGAATCCTAATGATTGACATAATATATATTTTTAGTTTTATTGTACTCTGTGTAGAAGAATAGATTATTAGAACACGTTAAAGAAGATGTCGAAACTGTCTTGCAATAACAATTGTAAATTATAATTTAAAAACAGCCAAAAGACAATTAAATAATATATTAAAATTAAATCTATAATAAGTTCAACTATTAGTAAGTATAATTTTACATGTCTCGTTGTTTTGGGTAACAAAATTTTGTATAAAAAAATTATATTCAAAATACTTTAAAATAACTAAATTGATGTAATTATACATATTAGAATAGAAGTGGTTATTGTAACGAAACAATAATTTTGCATACTACGATTTATGTTTCACATTAAGAACATATTTTTAAAATTTTGACATCTTATTTGGGCTAACGCCATAAGAAAGAGATACCCCTTTTATGTCATCTATTTATAATAATATGAGAAAGTTGAAAAATTTGTTTGTTTTATCACATTTATCTCAGGAATTACTTAATTTGAATTGAAAAATCTTTCAATTCTTCCAGTCAAAGTTACCTTGGGTCCTTAGTGTATTATGTTTATATACTGTATAAACAACTTATAGATTTGACCGTGCATGCGAAGCCTCAGCTAGACACTACTAGGTAATAAATATACATTAATAGAACAAATATTACCTACATAATGATTAATTTTTTTTAATATTTTTTATCATTTTCCCAACAGTAATCACTACTACACCGCTTCAAGCTATATCCATTATGGGGAACTATAGTAGACATTTTTTTTCTAATTTTTATAAAGACAATAATTATTAAGCATAAATATATTCTTAATAAGATAAGAATACTATGTATGAAATATACAAATAAAAAGCTACATATGTTTAAATGTCTCAGAAGGGTATATTGCTATATGACTATAGATAGGTAAATGGCAGTGTTGTGTACATTTGGTATTTTTTGTAAATGCTATTAATTTTATAGCTAACAAAAATGAAAAAGACTTAATATGTTACTTTTCCGTACAAATTGTTTACTGATTTAAATTTTACTCAATCATATTGTTGTGTATATTTTAAAATATTAATCATTTAATATTCTAAAAATAAAATAAAATTCTGCACTTGGATATCTTTGATAGCATTTTATTGTTAAAACTTTTATTTAGAAAGAAATAAATCACATTAAAATGCCGGTACATTTAACAAGACAATTAAGTATTGAGAATGAAAATTTGCATATCATTTGCATCAACCATATGAACAGAATAAACATAAATAAAACTTGCCAATATTAAGTATTTTGATTGAACAGCATAGAATAGATGATAAAGGAAATCAACTACTTTAAATAGAATTAATTTAATTTTTTTATGTAATTTTATGTAATGTCGCATTTCTATAGCCACAAGTTCAATAAAAGCACAGATATTTTTTTTTATCTCATTTCAATTATACAACAAAAATATAAAATTAATTAACCATATAAAAAAAAAGAGGAAAATACAGATATTGCTAAAGATTGCTCAAAGCAATTATTATTTACGTAAGGCATATACTATTTTTGTACTATATAATACTTTGTATAGATTTAATATTGGGGCTTAACAAAGTTATAGGTATTCTATACCATCTAATACAACACACACTACTAATATCATATATTTTTTTAATTAATTTAATTTGATTAAGTTTGGAATGGTAATATAACATAAATACATTTTAATACAAAAAAATTTTAAACAAATGTTAAATTAAAAAAATTTGAAAGGAAATTGTCTTTGATATTATAACAAAAGCTATTTAAAAAATGGTGGTTAAAGATTTTACAAACCATGTTTAATTTTATTACTAATTTACCTGTTCTTTAGATGTAATGTTAAAAAAAACAATAAGAAGTTAAAAATAATTAACAAATCATAACCCAATTTTGTTAGAATCAATCAAGTTTACTAAAACAGTTTTCATGCTTCATTCTTGCGAGTCGTTTTCCTCTGGAATAGGATTATTTGTAATGTTAGTACACAATCAAAACCAAAAAAAATATATACAAAAATAATTTGTATTATACTGCTGTCACATTTTGTGTGATGTTTAGTAGTATAAGTTCAGTTTAAGAGGGTCTCTATTACAGTTACATAAAAATGAATAGCTCACATAAGAACATGCAAAAAACTTGTAAAAATAAGATTAGATATTTTCGTAATAATTTTAGTATTCAATATACCAAAAATATTTTGTTATAAACATGTTTAATAGTAATTATATTTTTATATAAACATGTTGACCAAAATAAACTTTATTGAATATAAATTAATTGATATTTAGGTTAATGATACATTTAAATGTTCATGCATATAAAAAACAATTATAAACTACATACCAGCTTCCTTAGTATTTAAGTTCTGTGAAATAAAATCTCTTAGCTCAGAGTAAGCTTTATCCAAGTTATCATTGACAATTATGATATGGAAGTTTCCAGGCTCCTGTCCTGTAAGTGGAAATAAATAGTAAACATCAATTCTAAATTGTATTTTAAGAATCCATGTATATTTTAGTATTATCCTTAACAATGAAAATAAATTAAACATATAATCATTCTTTAAAGCATCATGATGGAAGAAGAAATAAAGAAAAAAAAAGCTAAAAATTAAATATTATTAAATATAAATATTATTTAAGTTGTATAAGATCAAATCCATTATCTATTTATTAGATGATAATCTCATTTAATAAGTGAATTACAGTTGTCAAGATTTATGTTATATGGCTTCATAGAATTATTTTTACTCTTTTCCCCACATGATACCACATTTTTGTGACAATGTTTCTTGAGTGGTGTATCTTAACGCCATGCTTTGTTAACCAAAGCAGGTGAATGAAAATAATTAAAACATTACTGAGAGTGGTGACTGAACCCACATTTAAACCATTTATAGACACTTTTCCATTGTGCCACTATGGCTTAATAACCAACTGGCTTGTCACTGAGTACTTTGATTACACAATGTCCTTATTATTAAATATATATAATTAATTTTTACACATTGTTATTATTTTTAGATTTATATAATTAATTTTTGCAAAAAAAAATTAAGTAATAAATATACCATACTATTAAAGCCATTGTGGCATAGGGGGCATAAGTGTGTACAGTGGTTGTGGGTTAGATTCTTATTCAGGGGAATAAAATTACCTAAAGTTTTCAATTCCTTACTCTCGTAACAAGGTAAAACAGGGTTGAGATCCTCCGCTCAACACAATTCAAGAAATTGGAGGCATGTGGTAAATGATTTGTCTTAACATAAGGTTCCCTCTTACTCTAAAAACAATAAAAAAATATACCATATTCTATTTCTCGGCATGCAACATCTAGTCTCTTTTTTAAAGCATCCTCTTGTTCAGTATTACGTGTCCTCAAACGTCTTTCCAATTCTTCAATAGATGGTGGCATTATGAATACCAAAAGTGGCTCTAAATCTGAATGTTTAATTTGTTTCACACCTTCAATATCAATATCAAGGGTACAAATTTTACCAGTGCGACGAACATCTTCAACTGCCCTTTTACTGTAAAAATTATTTGTATAAAAGTAACATAAGGACAAAAATTATTTTACATAATGATAATTTCATCTTAATAATACCTAAAAAGTAAATATGTCAAATAAGAAAAAAGGAGTGTGAATATGCATTTAGCGCAAACAAACTAACTATAAACATTCATCGTACCAAAAAAGCATAATAATAAATTGGCGCACTGCCAAAATTTTACACATTGAGCACATGGTCAATAAAATAAAACAACAAGATTCCATACCTAGTCCCATACATATTTCCACTGAATGTCGCACTTTCTATGAATTCGCCTTTCTCAATAGCAGCTTTCATATTGTCTTTCGAAGAAAAATGGTAATGAACACCATCTTTTTCACCAGGTCGCGGGCTTCTCGTTGTATGCGATATACTAAACCCAAATTTGTCAGGAAATTCCTTCAGTAAACGTTTCAATAATGTACTTTTGCCTGATCCTGAAGGGCCACACAAAACCAGCGGGCGAGGACCTTTTTGTACCATTGTAGTTAAAACTAAAAAATATACTTGTTAGATATGCCGAAAACAGGTTAACATTAAGTATTATAATATATTTCTTACATTTAAGGAAGTACGTGGTTAGAAAATGCAGCAGCACAGAATGATTAATTTATTTATTAAAAGTATATATATATGTATAACGTATTAATTGTCACTTCAATATCTAATAAATTATTTAAAACACGAACGCTAAATTAAACGCGTATAATTTCGCGCAATGCAATTATTACAGATAACAAAATCAAATAAATCGTTTTCAAATCAATCAAATTCGTAAAAAATATTTTAGTCTATGTTATGACAAGCAAATTAATTTCAAATAATTAATAAAATATTTCAGTTATGTAAATTGATTACAAGAAATAAAAAGATATTTTTGCTATATAATATTAACATAATATTGGTATTTTGAACGCTTTATGACAAAAAATACGTTTTCTATATTATCTACATTATCTGGTCATCTTACAGCTGACAAACAGGAAGTATCAACTGTAAGGTTTTCAACAATGAATAATTAAAAATTATTTAGAATGCTTAAAGTTCTCAAATTTTAACAAGAAAAATATTTAATTATTTTATAAATTAGTGATTTTGATTATGTGAATATTTACATTATGCAGGGGCAAAAGAAGAGCATTAAGAGTACGAAAAGACTATTATGTCATTTCCGGTTTTTGTACAGCAACCAATTGCAAGTTTTACCCCTCTACGTTTTGGTGGATTAAATTTTAGCCGTTATTTTGGAGTCGATCAAGCTTGCATTAAGTTCATATTTTGCAGAGGATAACGTTGATCAACATTGTTAGGAAGTTTTACAAGCTATCTGTTTAGCGGAGGCCAATCTTAGTCTCTTTCTTTATTGTGGCTGCTTGAGCCTCGTTAAAGTCGTTACTACTTAAAAATGGAGATTCATGAAAGGAGACATATTACAAGAACGGTATGTTACGATTTTGATTTGTATTTTGTTCAATCTACTACTTGTATATTTTGGTCGACAATAATTATTATTTCAATAAATATTAGTTGCAGCATCAAGATCAAGAAAATATATATGCTGCTAAGAAAATTAACGTTATAATTCCTACCAAGCGACAAGGACTATCAGTCCGTGGTGCTCTAGGAGAGTTAAATTCTAACGTACAGCCTCAGCGCGAATTAAACACGGGTAAAGTAGCCGTTGCGGCTGCTGAATTCGAGAAGAAAGGTGGCATTAATCGCGGAATTGTGCGCAGGTAATATTTTTATGTCAATTTCTACCCACAATATATTTATAATTTAACTGTAATTTTACTTGAACTTATGAAATTTATTCTTAAGAAATTTCATATTATGATGCCTAATTATTGATTGTTTTATTATTATTTTGTTTTTAAGTTATTATGATGAGATATTTGACTGTTTCCAAACAAAATATCTATAATATTGAAAGATTATTTATTATCCTGTGATTAATAATTTTGAGGCCAGTCGTGGCGCAGCGGTGGTGACTGCAAAATCGACTGGTTGCAGGTTCGATCCCCACTCGAGGAGATGAAATATTTACTTAAATTTATATTTC
>DWAO01002605.1:0-15634 GCA_018230605.1 Heliconius congener | reverse complement strand
TACGACACCACCAATACCAGGATGATCCTATTCTAGGCCGGGATCACACGGCAAATTTTTTAATGAGATATAACAAATATAACAAAATGGGAAGAGCGATACTAGTGTTAAAACATTTCGTTTCTAACACACTGCCTAATTTTCTTTATGTGTATATCTAGTTACTAGAGTATGGAAACAAAAAAATATTTCATTTCCTCGAGTGAGAATCAAATCCACACCCACCTCGTCGCGGTTACAGTCAGACTAGTTCCATATATATGTAATGTCCCGTATCGTTGAATCATTGTGCATATCGTTTACATTTGCTTTTCTTCAAAAAAGTTAAGATACGCCGTTTCCTTCTGTCTACGATATTCTCCCTATTTACGATACGATTAGAGTGCGTGTTGAGTGCCGGGAAACGCAATTTTGTAGATATTTTTATTATCACAATTTAATTATAACACTTAATCCCGTATAACAGTGTTGAATGTAGATGAAGGGAAGGAACTTAATGTTAAAAAAAACTCTTCTCATCACTTTCCTCTCCAAAATTCGAGAGATTTTTTTTTAAACTTTAGATTAATAATGTTAGTCGTGCTAGCTTTTATAATGACGTCGGGTGGCTATAGTCGGAAGAGGGTACACAGTCTCTGAAAAATTTGCAAGCACTACGTGACTGCTTGATAGCTTAGAGACATTGCTTTGGCCTATAAGTTCCGTTACTGAGTATAAAAATAAGTCACTATCCTTTCTTTCTTTCACAATAAAAAAAAAATAAAAAAAAACAAATTTCATAGAATATTTTTAAAAATGTAAATGTTGACATTTTTCATCTTTTATACAGACTTAACCTCTCTATATAACGATCTTTCATTCCAAACCCCTTTTCTTTTCATGAACTGACTTAATAATTTTAAAATGTTATTTTTACTGTCAAAGATTTGTGATGATGAAGGAATCTCATTAAAATTTATGACAGTAACTTAACTCGGTTGGTACATTTTTTATCACACTTTTATTAGGTCGAGTTGAAACTAAGAAATTATGTAATAAAATATAAGATACTGAATTACAGTTGAGCTGGCTGATGATGGAATTAAAAGATGGCTGATGGCCAATGGAACCTTGGGGTGCCTACTACTAAGTGTGTTTTTAGTTTTTAAGCTATTGATTTTTTTTTTTACACTTTATCGTGTATGGGTAGGTGGAGAGAATCTGATGTCGATACGCTGTTAATTCTGCATAATTATGCTAGAGTAGGTGGAGAGAGTTTAGAGGTGGGAGAGCTTAGAGGCCGGACTTTAATTCTAATCATCACCTCTGATTAAATATTTTAGTAAAATAATATTTTAATAAATGCCCTTGGACAATGCGCGGCACGGCATTGAGCTCCACCACTAAATACAATATCTCGAAAATTAAATTCCTCTGGCCTGCAGTGATTTGCGAGAAAAAGTGTAAAATTGCAAAAAAAACATTAATGTCATAATAATTTGAAACGTGATATAGAGACTGGAGGCAAACGTTAAGGTACATTCTAAGAGAGTCTCTTAAAGCTACACTTATGCAAGTCCCAGGCACTGCTCCGAGTCCTCGCCCCGTTCGCGATGGGCACGCACACGGTGAATCCCTAGAATAGAATCTAATATTAAGGTCAGGACTCGGAGAAATGTATTATTTTGGTTCAATAGAGCAGTGTTTAGCTTCGCCACTCAACATACAGTGTTTCTTCAAGTATCCATATCCATCCATAAGAAATATTTCATTTGTGGATTAGAAGCAGAGAGCCTTTAATATTAAGACTCGGGGGACCTTCTTCGATCTAATAGATAAAGTGCAGCGTTGAGTTCCACCATTCAACACAAAGATTTTAGTCTCACATTAGCTGAAACAATAGAAATAATTTTACCTTAACGGCAAAATACCATAAAAATTGTAAGAAAAGGGTAGCTTAATATAATACACTAATATCTAGTTTATAAGCAATATGTACCAAATCATCGCTTTTCTTTATGATGTAAAGAGATAAGCTTCTAAATGTTGGAAATATCTTTATTTCTTCACGAATAATGAAAAAGTCAAGTGCGTACCGGTCCCCGGCCTACAAAGGGTTCCGTTGTATCAAATACATCAAGTGAAAAGTGATTTTTTAATAAGATGTTTGTATATTGTAACTTTGATCGATGACTATAATTTATAAAGGGGAAAAGCTTATCCCCGTAAAGCTGGATAGGGAGAGGGCACCTAGTGTCTTTGTCGAACACAATAAAATTATTCTCCTCTGTGTGGATCGAACTCCCAACCGCCGCGTTTACAGTCATTGTGCGGCTGCGCCACTTAATACGACCTATATTTAGCTTATATACAGACATGAATTTATAAGGGTTTCATTTTTAACATTTTCTAAGGATCCCTGAAAAACATGAGTCAAGTATAATCAAGGCTTTGTGATGCGTTCATACATAATGTATGAAAGGCATCAGTTTTCCAAATTTTGAATGGATCTTAATATTATTTAGGCTATCAACACAAAGATTGTAAGTTCGATCTACTACTTCACGCCGGTTTTAAATGCCGTGGGTGGTAATGATCCGGTCGAGTCTGCCCATGCGTGTTGCCATTGCTGGCGACGTGACTCTACCACACGTACTTTAGTCTCTTACGACACCACCAGTACCAGGATGATCCCATTCTCGGCCGGAATACAGGGCGAAAAATTAGCGCGTTAAATCAAACTTTTAAGCTTTACAATATCAAAAAATCAAAATTAGCTTTACGTTGTATCGCGCTTACAGCAGGGTAGGTAGAGGAAACTTAGTGTCAAGACACTCCGTTCCCCACTTTCCGCTGAATTTTACGAGGTGTTGAAGGGCGGAACTCAACGCTGGGCTTTTGCCTTGGTACCAGAACGAAGATTTGAAAATGTTAAGTTAATACATTCCCTCGAATGGGGATCGAACCCTCAACGCGTTACAGTAACATCCTCTGCGCCACAACGGCTTCCAACAATGTTAATGTTGATTGGAAAATAAATTCCACTCTATTCATTTTTATTGAAAAACAAAATCGTTTCGTTAGCAGCTTATACAAAGCCACTGAACTATTTATTAAATTCAATTTAAAGCGATTCCTATATTATATTGAAATGTTGAGTGGTTATTGATATCAATTTGCTATGATATTCAGTTGGTCGCTAGTTCATAGCTATTCTTAGTATAAATCATTTTAATTAGCTTCACGCTGACTCCCACAGATCAGCGTAGGTAGAGAGCACCTAGATCCAGGTCCAATTTTTAAGACATTGCGTATTGTTTTAAGACATTGTTCGTTGTTGGCATGTCTTGTTATTTTAACAAAGCGCTCGTCGTCAAGTATGCCAAAGTTTTTTCGAGCTATGAAATTCTTATATATTCGTTTTATAATTTATTTTGTTGTCAACATCTTCTTGTGAACATGAAGGTTTTTGACCATTTAAAAGTTTTATTGTTTTTATTTATAATATTTGTTTTTTATTGATATGAATTAACAGCTTAAAAATTGTTGTTGAACTAGTTTTAGAATATTTTGAGTTTCAGTATCATTAAACACTAATAAGGACGTTCAAGCGCAATGGCACTGTGTGTGATATTTAACGTGACGATTGTAGGTTCAATGCCCATTCGGGTAAGTGAATTGTTTTTATTTTCTTGCTTCGCCAACAAAACAAATTTCGTGTGCGCGTGGGCGTGCGCGGAGTGTATTGACATTACCGTCTGTCCACCCTGCCATGTAAGATATGGAGTAAAATTAAATTTGTTTTTATCCAGCTAAGCATTAGTCTGTAAGTTATCCTTGTCATGAAAATTGAAATAAATGTGACTATACAATTTGAAATATTAGGGTAGCGCTGTTGGAAACAACGGTCTCCATTTACAATACATATTAATATGCATATTTTTAATACGATTTTGTAGGTATCGTGCCTGGTCTGGTCGTCAATATTAAATGAGACTGTTACCCACCACGCTACGTAAAATACTTTCAGGCAATTAGAATGCAAATAAAATAATTCATGCAGGATTATATAGCCAGTGGCGCAGCGTCGCGCAGTGTCTTACTGTAAATTCGACGGTTTTAGGTTACTTTCTCACTTGGGATTATATTTAAATTAATTTAATTTTCTTGTCTGGTAGACAAAGCACAGCGATAAGTTGATCAGCCAGTCGAAACGCAAAGTCTCAATAATCTAAACCTATAGTGGTACTTCCCGTTGACCTAGAGTTAAGTATAAAGAAATAAAAAAAAACCTGAAATTTGAAATCTTAGTAGGATGTTTACTAACGAGACTGGTAATAATTTATTTATACAATATCATGGAAATAGTACGGAAACCTCAGTAAAGGTTCCAACTCGCACTTGACTGTTTATTTTCCTTTTCACTCAAGAAAAATAAAATTAATTTCCTTTTATAAAAATAAATAAAATTAAGTTTTCTATAAAAAAAATAGCTTGAAGTACTACCAGTGCCCCACTGCGGCGGATATTAGATTAATTAAGCCCGAGCTCGGGCGGTCGCGCAATATACAGCGTGTTTAGATATTTTGCATTCATTTCAAGGAAGTTAGTTTAACAGGCTATGGCTCTAGTCGTTTTAAAGAACATGACTTTTATGTTTACTTATGAAACTCTAGCGGCCTACTCGCGGCTTCGCCCGCATACCACCTATATTATAGTTTTATAATGCTACATTTGTATACAGATTGATGGTTTCAATCATGAACACCTTGTTTTCATAATTCTGAGAAAATTCAAGCACTGTGGCTGCTTAAGAAGATGTCGTCGGCGGGAAAGTCGGGACTTTTTATTATTTTAATTTTAGATTTTCTCGAAAAATATACGTCCAAATTACATAGTTTCGTTGATAATTTCCTTGACGATCGAGTAAGTTTTGCTATGAGCAAAATTCTTAACTATCTTTGTCAAATAAAAAACGGTGAAATATCACCTTGCCATTTTTCTTTGTTTGTCAAAACATACCTAATTGTGACTTATTTATAAAGAAATACGATATCAAAGACTTTTTTTTTTCAAATAATTATATAGAATATTTTTGTCATACAATGCACTGATATATATTTAGCTTATTTCAAGCGCATGCTCTCAAAACAATTCGATGGCGTTCATTATTACTATTATTATTTTGTTATTTAAGGGTACCTAAAACTTATTCCGTAATATTATATAGCACTCCTGAGGAATGTAGCTTTCATACAAAACAAAGAAAAAGTAAATCCTACCAGTAGATCAAGAGATCTTATAGTTTAAACAATAAAATAAACAAACAAACTCTTCCGCTTTGTTATATTAGTATAGAATTATAGACAACATAAAATATATAAGAAAAGTTTCACCTGTATCGAGTATAATCGATTCCTATTCAGGGGAATGAAATATTTATTATTTTTTTATTAGAGGCAAAGCGCGGCGTAGTGTTCCGAAATATTCTTTTATCCTTCGGCTTCGCCTGCATAACAAATATGGAAATTGCAATAAAACACAAGGAAATAGAAATTCCACAAAAGAAGACAACCAAAAGTTGTCTTTGACACAGGACACAATCTAAATACTGAGGTTATTCTAACTACAGGTACAGCGGGTTACATAGAAGCAATTAACGTGATGTAATATAGCTTCCAGTTCAGTTCCAATATAGCAATAAGTGGACCATCCAACACAAAAATAAGTTTTTAAATTAACCAATAGTTCTCGAGATTAGCGCGTTCCAGAAAACACACTCAAGCTTTATTATTTTACTGTAAAAAATAATATTATTTCTTATATGAAATATTGAATATTTAAAAATATAAAAAAGAAATACATAAATTTATTTACATCTCTCTGCTCTGGTAACTAGGCAAGTTTCGCCACAGAACACATTACACCTCGAGAAATCGGCGTTAAGAGATGAACGTAACTGTCTTATTGAGAACGTAGTGTCTTAACACTAGGTTATCAGGTTCCCTCGGTCTACACTACTCAGCGCGAGATACAGCGTGAAGCTAAAAAAAACTTCCATAAATTTGAACTCGTCACTATCGGCTAAATTTTTCTACAAAATCTATACTTTATTTTCATTTATTATTACAATAACAAGACTCACTCGTCTCAAATAATTACAAGGTGTTTAATTGAATGACTACATTAATTTTAATTTGAGTCATCATTCATATTGCTTTCTGCAATAACATTTTATAATCGATGAAGACAGCTACTGTTATGTATTATTATAGAGGTGTTTTATATATTTTAATGAGGCTGTCGTGGCGGAAAGACTAAAGTGCGGTATTGAGCTCCGCCACTCAACACGTAATGTCTCAAAAATTTGGCGTAGGGAGGAACGTAGTTAGTTCTTAGTGTCTAGTTTCATTCAACTTACCCAATTATACTACACGCATTACCTTAATTAATCAAATTAAACCTGGCATATTATTCCAGTTATATCAAATGGCAACTGAGTAAAGATGGGGAACCTAGAGTTAAGGTTCTCCGTTCCCCAACACGCGCGGCGTTGAATTCCCTGGTGAAATTCAACGCTGCACGTCGTCTTGACACCTAAGCGAGGCAATGAAAATAGTTCATTTCCCAAATGCGAATCGAACCCACAAACGTCGCGCCAACAGTCAGACGAGGTGCCGCTGCACCATGAAGGGTATGTCAATATTTTCCTCGTAAAAGTCACTCACGTTTAATGTTCATGTTATTTTCTTATTTGAATATATATTATGCATATCAATTTGTAAATTTTATTGAACTAGATGTAGCCTGCAACTTTGTTTGGACTTTAAGACGAAAAAAAAAAATTTAAAAACTCATTACTTAGTAATTTTGAGTAATCCTTTTGTGAGTCACTGCTTGATAATATCTCTTTTACTTAAAATTGTTATTAATTTAATTTAAAGCTCAACACTCTAAACACAAATCCAATATAATGATCAACTATATATTATGAACACACAACACTTCTTTTCCTTTTCCTTTCTGTTCCTCTTGAACATCAGTTCATTTGAGAAATAAAATGTAATATTGGAATAAGTTTTAGTATATAAAAGCACAAATAAATAAATAAAAGTAGTCGCCTACATCCATGAAACCTACGTGCCAAATTTCCCGCCGCCGTATCGCGCACACAGCAGGGTAGGCAGAAAGTTCCTGGGAACCTATTTAGAGACTCCGTTTACATTGAGACACTGCCGTTATCCACATTCATTCTCGCTGAATTAATTCCTTGTTGGGTGGCGGACCCCAACGCCGTACTCCGCCTCGTTATTATAGCGAGAAAATGAATATACAAAATACTTTTATTATTGGAGTTAACCTAGCGTTTACAGTTACAGACTGGCCTCAATGAATTCTTATTATACATACCTACAAGTAAAATAGGTTGTTCTGAAAAAAAAAAACACTTTTACGTATTTTTGTGCAAACTAGAGTAGGCACAGAAAATGTAGTGCTAGAACACTCCATTGCCACGATTCGTTATTGCCACGATTTGTTATTGCCACGAATTATAATCGAACTCAGTACCTTCGCTGCCATACTATGCCTGGCCTGGCCTAAATATTTTCTATGGATAAATACATACATATATTTTTATATATACCAATATAATTAAAACTTTCAGGCATGCTTTTAAATAGATTAACCACAGACTGATTATTGTATTATGATTTGAATTTGAATAATAATATTAAGTATATATATATGATAATATTGAATTTTGATTTTAGAAAATTATAGTTATCTTGTTTATGATTATTGAGGCCATCGTGGCTTAGGAGCAATCCGTATGAATGTAAAGGTTTCGAGTGTGGGTTGGATGCCAACTAGGGCGAACAAACTATTTCCTTTCTGCTAAATTGTAGGGAAAAGCGAAAGTGGGGACTTTATATCATATAACTTAACCCTCCTTTCCTCTGCTTATCTATATGCGGGATACAGCGTGAAGCTAGAAAAAATATTCATACACCCGTATAACAGACGTTAGAAACTATAACTGCTCTAGCACCCGAACTCTTTGAGTATTACACAGTGCACTTCCATCTACCCTGTGGCTTGCGAGGGTTATTTCCAAAGCAATTCAAATTATATAGAACACTAGCTTTAACTTTCGGCTTCTTAGGCTTGTCCAATTGATAACTATAACTAAAAGTTTGCGTTAAAACGCGACCGGTTGTGGATTCGATTCCCACTCGGGGGAATGTGTTATTATTTACGAATGTTTTCATTTCTTCGCTCTTCGTCACTCAAGACATTGTGACTTCAGTGACGAAACTCAACGCCGCGCTTTTCCCACGCTCAAATTATTTGTCAAATTCGAAGGAAAATGTCTAACACGTGGTGCTAAATTTATGTTGCCTACCCTATTATATGCGGGTATAGAGTGAAGCTGAAAAAAGTTTTGATACGTGACACATTCTAAATGCCAGAAGTAGCTCTGGCTCCAGGTACAGTAGGTTACATCGAAATTATATTAACTATAATTTAGAGCTATAATTTATTTGATGTATTATAGCCTTGGCTCCGCTAAACCAATATCGTGGATGGTCTGTAGACGATAAATATTTAAACAAACTCGAATTTAGTCCACTATTTTATGCGGACAAATCATAAAAAGTTCGTCTACAGTGACATGAGGATTTTGCAAAGTTTTAGCTCTACCATCATTTCCGCATTCCGAAGAATTTCACTTTTGTTTCACATATTCAGTAAATTTATATAGTGGCAAATGTCGTAATGGGGTTTGCTACACCCGAATCCCGCCTGTTTATTTGCTTAATTCTACACTGACCTAACATTAACTATTTTATTTATTTATTTCAGCCTCAGCTGCTAAGGGAATTCTAATTCACGTGTTATGTATACTATTCCTGTATAATTATTGTTTGATTTTAATAAATAGATTTTATATAAAATATATATTTTTGAGGGCAGTCGTGGCGCAGGGGCATGAGCGTATGACTGTAAACACGACAGGTTGTGAGTTCGATCTCCACTCGAGGAATTGAAATAATTATTAAAATTTAATTAAATTCCAGCACTCAAAACGCAATGCCTCTAAAATTCAGTTGAAAATGGGGAACAGAGTGTCTTAACACTAGGTTCTCTCTGCCTACCCTGCTATGTGCTGGGCAAGACATGAAGCTGATGATTATATTTTCAAATTCCTTGAAGCAGATCAGTATTTTCTGCAAGATATTTTAAAAATAAATAAATTTACTATGTGTAAACACTAGCAACATCCCGCGCGCTTTGCTACGCTATGGAGGAAAGACATTACACAAATATTCAATTCATTTTGAGTCATATTAATGATTTCGTTCATTTCAAAGAAAAATTCGTTGTAGGTACCAATAAAAATAGATACCTTCGCGGGCACAATAACTTTGCTAAAAATCATCACATGATCCAATGCATAGTTTGCGATTCTATAAAAAACATACCGACAGACATTCATTTTTATATATAAAAAAGATACAAGATAAATTAGAGTCTGATAATAAAATAGATACTAGTGGGAGCACAATAACTGGCACAACTGGATTATGTAGTTTGTAATGAATCGATACAAAAAATAGATAAATTTAGTTATATCTTGAAGTTGCAAACATTTTTGAGAATTCATTTGCTGAAATATCGGATAAAGTAACTCCCTCATTGAAGTCGTCTCCGTCAGGTGCAGTTAAATTATTGCGAAGTAACGTTAATATAATACATAGAGAATAGTTTCACGTTTCTTTATGTAACATCAGAAGAAATTATAAAAATTTTTAAAAGTCTCAGAGGCAAAAGAACTGGCGATTTTTGGTGTATATCTGAAAAGTTATTGATCTCTAGATATAGTGTAATATCACATGATATATTGCACTTCATTTGGTTATGCTATAATATAAATAAATTGACAAAGGAAATATTTCTCCCGATTGATTATTTCCAAGATTACTGTGTTAATAGGTAATAATGCGTGTAATTAAATATTATTGCTCTTCGGGAAGCTAATGAAGGCTTTTTATGGCTTCACGCTGTATCTTGCGTATAGCAGAGTAGGCAGAGGGACTCTGGGGACCCAATGTTGTCCTCCGCTTCCATTAAAAACTTCCGTTCCCTTCTTACAGCCGAATTCTGGAGGTCAAACTCAAATTCAAACTTGCTTGTAATGGTCTAATTGTATAAAGAATACTTTAATTTTCGTTGGCTTTAATTGAGAAGCCATTGTAGCGTAGTTTGGCAGGACTGTAAACGCAATGATTGTTAATTCGATCCTTACTATTATGAATGATTTTCCCCAATCTAATAGATAAAACGCGGCGTTGAGTTCCACTACTCATATTTTCTTAACACGCTTTTGTTATGCCGTGCTGTAGCTATTTAATAAATCTGATAGCACTTCTAATTGCTATGTCATCAATAAACGTGTCATATATGAGTAGATTAGATGAAAATACAATTTTATGGTACCGTTGAGCTGACCTGATGACGGAGTTGGAAGATGGCTGATGGAACCTTGATGTAACGAACCTTGAAAACACTGTGTTTTTAATTTTTTAAACTATTAATTTATTATATTTCGACTCTCCTTCATGATATTCTGTCTTTCTTATTTTTTTGACATTCATCTACATTCTATAATTCAGGCAAACTAAATTTTAGGAATTATCTGTATATTATATTCAAAATAAAGTATGTTTATTATTTTCTAAAATATTTTGAAATAATTAAAATATTTAACATAAATTCTTTATTTTTTATAAATATCTTTCTTATCTTAGTGTAAAAGGTATATACAGGCATTAATTGAACACGAAACTTATTAAAAATATCAGATATCATCGCTTTGAAGCAATATTTAAATTAAGAGTCTAGATTAAAATACTAAGCTCCTAGAAGGCAGCTTAAAATAGATTTTTTTAGCTTCACGCTGTATCCATTGCAGGGTAAGAAGAAGGATTTTATTGTTAAGACACTCCGTTTCCTTTAAGACATTTCTGTTCTTCACTTTCCAACTAATTCGGGAGCTCTTGCGTGTTGAGTGGCGGAACTTGAATCCGCGCTTTTGCCTCGTTATAAAGAAATATTTTATTTTCTCGAATTGGAATCAATCTCACAACCCTTGACGCTTACAGGCACGAGCCTGCTGCCTACACTACTTTGTGCGGGATACAGTTCGAGGCTTAAAAGGGCAATTATACAAAAAGAAACCAAAGAAATAATAGTTAAATAAAAAATTTACAAACCACCTATGAATGCACTATTTCACAACACCGTTGTTTTGTTCATTTTAATTTCACTTTTATAAGCGACGTTTTCAACTTTGACTTTTCGAAAATTTTAATGGGAAAACCTTTGAAATTTTTCAAATTTTTCTGTTGAAAGTAGTTTTTCACATAAGAGCGAGACTTTTAAGAGCGATTAATATGACTGTTCTTTGATTGGTAATATTTTGTGCTTATTTAATCCAATCACCGTTTTAATGTAAACTTGCTTCTTCTTTACCCTAAATTCTCCAAGACTGTTTGTAGTTTCTGTTTTTTTTATGTTTGTATAAGAAAAAAACCACAAGACAAGTGCGAGTCGGGCTCGCCCACCGAGAAGGTTTCGAGCTTTTTCTGAAATTCAAGATCCCTCTTAAGGCTATTACTTTTAAGGATTTAAACACAATCAGTTTTCCTGAACTAGTACTACCTGTATATGCTAGCTGCCAAATTTCATAATTCTAGGTAATATAAGGAACCGCAGAATATTATTATTAATTTAACAGGCAGATTAACTTTCATATTTGAGTAGGGCAATATAATATGTCAATCCACAATACTGTTGAAAAATATAAGGAACCGCAGAATATTATTATTAATAGCTGTACCCGCGACTCCGTCAGCGTGTAACTTCTTGTTTATTATTAATCCCGGAATCCAGGAAAGAGTGACATATAATTGACCATGCGAGAAACAACTGACACTGAGATCTACTTCAGCAACACGAAGAGTCTGCCTTTGAGCCTTATTTATTGTCATTGCATAACACACTGATACTGGGAATTGCGTTCTTTTAAATTGGAATGGAAAATTATTTGGTATTATGGGAATTCTGGGAATAAAGACGAAAGGAAAGAGGAAAGGTTTCTCCTGCACCGCAACCTGTTAAAATGTTGAGCCTCGATTACATTTTGTCAAAATGGACCTTTCGCATAGACAAGAATTGTCCCTATCTAATATATTTGTTACGTCACCGTAAACTGACGATATTAGATGTTGTTGGGATTACACTATACAACATAACTCAGGCGACAGAATAAGTTTTCCTTGGTGTAGTTGTGGATAGGTACCTTCACCAATCTTTACTGATATATCAGAAAATTCACGATAATCCGCGTTATCTCTAGTTCTCACTCGCATGTTTATAGTCAAGTGCACCGACTGTATATCACGCCACAAATAAGTATTTACGCGCGATGGCTTGTTAAGTTTGGTGTTTATTACCGATTTCTATGATTCTTTTTTATTGAACAGGTACTAATGTAAGTTTATTTAAAATTAGGGATGAGTGCTAGTATCATTGGTATTGTAAACGTCAGAGTGAACAAATATAATCAGAAATCTACAAACTGCTAAGCTATTGAGAGTTACACGTGTTATTGTGAATCAACCATAAAAGATATGCTGCCTTGGGAAATTTTGTACATAATTTTATGTAGAATATTTCCGTTATACATGGTTTCGCTGTAGCTTTAACCATTAAGGCTGCACACGCAACGGAAGCTCAAAAAATCAAGTAACTTCTCCCGTTTTCCCAACATTTTCTTTCACTGCTCTGCTCCTACTGATTGTAGCGTGATGAAAAGTATACTATGAACTGCCCAGGAATAAAGAATAACTGTACCAAGTTTCGTTAAAATCCGTCAAGTAGTTCTTGTTTCTATAAAGAATATACAGACAGATAGACAGACAGACAGTCAGACAAAAATTTTACTAATTTTTGGCATTAGTACCGATCACTAATCATCCCCTGATAGTTATTTTGAAAATATATTTCATGTACAGAATTGACGTCTCTATAGATTTATTATAAGTATAGATTTCATTGAGTGGGAATCGAACCAAGGATTGCGCCCCTGCGCCACAACGACCTTCTCTATAGATCATGTTATATTTTATTAATACATAATTACTAATAAAATATAACATGATCGTGTTCATTCATATAAAAACATATTATACTATACCTTAATAACAGAAAATAACAGTTATTTTGGACGATTATTAACGTAATTATATACGAAATATTTTCTGATATACCTCCATGTGATGTTTATATTATGATAAAATCGAATGATTTACCTTATTGAGGTATTTTTCTTTCATTACTTTCAGGATAGGCAAGCATAAGTAGTGACATAACACTAGGTTATCATATTTTAATTTAAGAGGCTTACAACAAAGTATTATGTTATTTTTTTGGTAGGCGGAGAGAGTTTAGTTTTTAGTTCTCCATATCTTGCCTCAATTTGAGACATTGTGTATTGTGAGACATTATAGTCATTGGTATTTCGTTTATTAATGTTTAATACAATTTATTAGTCTAAATAGAATTAGACGTAGCAGCGCAGCGTCTGACTGTAAACACGACAGTTGTGTATTCGATATACATTCGGGGGAACTCTTAATTCATTCTCCCGCTCTTTACAAGACAAAGCGCTGCGTTCAGAACCGCTCCTTAACACGCAAATATCTCGAAAATTGGGCGGTACTTGAGGAACAGAGTATCACTAGGTTCCCTCTGCAAAAAAAGGAAAAAAAACATATAAAATGCCTTATCGAAATTATTTTTTGCGACACAATAATGCTCGATGCTTGTACAGAGTACAATGTCGATTCTACACTAATTGAACCGCAAATTGGATGTAGCAAATATGGTCCTTTGTTCCGATGTTTGCTTTTTCTGATACATTTTCTGTGCTTCACTCGAGATAATAGAATGATACTCAGCTTCACGCTGTATTCCGCATACAGCAGAGTAGTCAAAGGGAACCAAATGTTAAGATAATCTGTTTCATGCATCGCTCAATTTTCGAGACATTCCGTGTTGAATGGCAGAACTCAACTGGAGGAAATGAAAACAATTCATCCCCCAGAAGAGAGATTAGACACACAACCGTCGCGCTTACAGGCGGACGATGTATCACTTCGCCACCACGGGTTCAAATAAATTATTTACACAAAAATTTAGTATTTACTGAGAAAATCTCAAGGAAACATGACTTTTATGTGTTAAATGGTATAATTCACTTTTGGTGCTATAGTTATAGGTACAAGGGAATTAGAACACAAAATATAATTTTTATAAATCATGAAGAAGCATTACCGTAATAGCGCTTCACACGCTATTATGAATAATATACAGTTACAAAAAATCTAAAAAAAAAACACATTGTTCTACAAATGCTAGAGAACGAGCTATAAATTATATCAGCCTAAACTCGAGTTGTTTAGCAGCCTCTGAAGTGTTCCATTATTCAGATGCTGGCTCCATCATCAGATCAGTGGTGGCAATGTTTGACAGTAATGCAATGGTTGTAGATTCTGATTTTACAACTGAGAAACAGAGTGCCCCAACAATAGGTTTTCTCTGCCTATACCGCCATATATATGCGGAATAAAGCGTGAAGGTAAAAAAGTTGAGTAGTAGGCGAACCCACAACCATCATATTTGACCACGCTTAAGCAGACGCTCAACTAATGTAAAATTTAAAATGGTGTTTTTTGAAAATAAAAGTGACTATGAACTCGACAAGTTGTGGATTCGAATCCCACTTGAGAAACGAAAATATTTTATTTTTTCATTTGCTGGCTCTGGATATGAAACAAAGCGTGGCGTTGAGTTGCACCCTCAACACGCAATGCCTCCAGAATGTGAACGGAATGTCTTATCACTAGGATCCCAGGCTGCCTTGCCTACCCCGCTAAGTGCGGGATACAGCGTGAAGCTATAAACAAAAATAAAAATAAAAACAAAGGTGTATAAAGTATTAACCTGAATATAATTGCTAATACTACAAACGAATATAACATATTAATAATATCATATATCAATACAGATACCTAAGAGCCTTGGAACGTATTGCCTTATGCAAGGCTATTACTACCGTCAGCTTCGTCCCGTTGGGATGTAGGAAGTAACAGGTACTTTATTATTCCGTACATTGGAGATGATGTAGAAAAATCTTACTAATATTATTTACTACTAGTACTAGTTGTCGCCCGTAAATTTGTTCGTTGGCTTAATGTTAAATGAAAAAATCCGTTTTTTTCCCGTTTGGATATACATTGGATACATTGGATTAAAACTACCACCACCTCGAAGGGCAACAATCTCAGCAGTTGCCCTTCTTAAAATAAAAGTTACAATTTAATTATTTTACAATAATACAATGAATGAAGAAGATGAATCATCTTTTTTCTAGTAAATAGGAAGGAAATATATATAGGAATATTTTTGGGAATATTTTGGACGGAGTAATAAAATTTCTATACAACTAACAATGTTTTAACTATTACGTAAAAAAACGCTGTATCCCGCACACAGCAGGGTAGGCAGAGGGAACTTAGTGTTAAGACAC